>JACBWW010000015.1:20043859-20074229 GCA_020086605.1 Lanius collurio
TCCTGTATCATCTCCTCCCATGTGGGTCGGCTTTGAAGCAAGGTGTAAGACCTTTAAAACACCCACTGCCTTTCCATTTCAGGAAGGAAGACGTTTGCATCATTAACTTCCAAAAACAAAAGGTTAATTATAGCCAACAGCCTAAACTAAGCCCAGATTGAGCTGGCTTGGTATATTAATCACCTGGAGATACAGCATCAGTGTTTTGCACATGATTAGCTAGGTTTTGCCAGGACTTTTTGTCAGGAGAAGACACCTCAAGGAGTGAGAAACTCAGAGTTCACTGGAGAGGGGTTGTCAGCTCTGTACTCTGCCAGATCAGGGCTAGCCTGAGGATCAGAGCAAGGGCCATGAAGTAATTTAAGAAGGGTGAATGTAGTATAGGATACTGTATATCAAAGTAGTCCACTACAGGGCAATCACTGATGAGAAGAAAACCTACAATGATATAAAAAAACCTACTTTCCACCTCAGCAGGATCAGTGCTGCCTCTCTCTCTGACTCATTCTCTTTATTAACCAAAATTATTTTGATCTGAAGGTAGACAGACAAGTGGATTCCACAAGGCAATAGACATCCAGTGACGAGCCCTGTCCTGCAGCCCCATGACCATGGTTGTGGCTGCCCACAGGGGTTCTGCCCATGGGCAAGCTGGTTTCACTACCAGGTGACCCAAGTGAAAATGGGCTGCATCACCCTCCCGGGCTGCCAGGGACATGTGACGGGTTATTAGTGGGAGACAGCCAGACACCTGGCTTCCCACACAGCATGGCACAGGAGCAGGCCTGCACTCTCTAGAGCAACCCTGCAGACCAGTCCCTCTAAATCCACTATAGGGATGCAGGGAAATAAGCAAGGATTACCAAAAGAAGCCCCCAAAAAGATTATATTCTTGACTAATGATAATTTTTACTAGTCTCACTGAGGATTGCATGTTACTTTACATGTCAAAACATGCCTTTGCTTGACTCTAGCAATGGCTGTGACTTCCAGGTATGTTTCCTCAAAGTGTTGGTGTATGGTCTATAAGAGAAATATATATTAAGACTGTTCAGAGTAAGTAAAAACATTTTTTACTCTCCCTGATGATAGGCAGTAGGGGATGGCTTGTTCTGCAGAAAAAATGTCTCTGTCTCTGATTTCCTTCTCTCATTTTTTTCTAATACTCTGCAAAGGTTTGAAATTCTTCTGCAGAGTCTACATGGTCTTGAAAGCTGAGAAAGATTTGTAGCTTGCTCTGCATCTCAGACAACATCTATGAGCGTGCTTGCAGGGAAATGTGCATATAGAGCTTTTCAGGAAGTAACGATAAGGGGAATGTTTTTCCATATATAGCCCATGTTGCTTGTTCATAACCCAGGCCTAACACTGGGAAAACTCATTCTCGTAAATTGCTTTCCTGTGAAGGCAGGTATCATAAAACATTCTGTACAGTGTTAGGCAAAAATCATCTTTAAGAATTGGGTCACTATGGCAACCACTTCTTATCTCAAAATCAAATAGCCGTTATGGCTGTAATTAAACAATATATGATTTCTACTAAGAATTATTCTGAATTATAATTCATTTTATGTCACAAGCTGGAATTATTTTTATTGCCCCCAAGGGCATCAACATTTGATCTAATCTAGCAGCTCAAAACTTCACAGAGAGACTATAACCTGATTTGAATCTACTGTCAGAAATCATGGTCAATGCCTTCGATCTCTTAAATACTTCAACCGACTCCACAAAGTATCAGTAATAATTTTGGGGGAAGGCAGAAGGTAAACAAGGTCTCCTGAAACTTGTGTTTCATTGTAGCTAGGTATATGTCCTGAGCCCAGTGGTGCACAAAAGGGCCACGTTTGCTGCCATAAAGAGGTGAGTGGGCAGGCCACAAATTCAGATTTTCCTTTGGCTTAAGCAGCAACTTTATTTAAAAACAAGCAAAAAAATATTTCAAAAAGAAGATAACCTCGCAGTTTTTCTTCTTTGGGTATTTTTACCTGTCACTTCTGTTCTCAGGACCAAGGTCATGTACAGAAACCTTGGCAGACTACTGGGACACAGTAAACATTCACAGGTAAATCACTGACTGCCTTTAAAACCATAACATAAGTAACAGGAGCACAATGCTCCACGTAGGCCCAATCAAACGAGTAGCAAAGCTGGTTTTCAAGTAAAGGGGAACAAAGCCAGCCTTGTGATTAGGTGAGCTGCACCAGCTGGCTCTGATGGGAGTTGTCCACAGCTGGCTTTGGGGAGGAGCAAAGCCATTCTGAGCAGGCTAATGTACTTCAAACTGAAGTAGGCTCTTCCAAGCTTTGCATGGCTCCATTAGCCTGCTCTATTTCCAAGGGAGTAGCGGTAGGGTGGATCTATTCTTTCCTTCTTGGTCTGGAGCTGGTCAAGGCACTTTTAGCAGGACTTTTTGGTACTCATGTCTGGGACTCCTTTTTTTTTTTTTTGGGGTGCAGGGCTGCAAATGGTTTGTTCTCTAGCTAGCACATTATGGAGCAAATATAGACCTATGTTCTATGTAAATATTAATAGAATTGTTTGCCTGAATGTTCCTTTTTTTCTCTCTCTCTCTCTTTCCAAGAGGGAGGCGAATCAAACATTTATTTTCCAAAAAAGCTGTACATTTTTGAGGCACTTGTTTCTCTATAATACAGTTGTGAATCCCCATGGGCTCTTGAGTATTTTCTCCTGGAAGTGAATTTACTGCTCAGTGGCTGCAGTTATTCCAGCAAGAAACCACGGAAAGCTTTTTGGTGCTTAAAATGAGGATTTTTCTCTTCCTGGTCTAGTGGAGCAGTTTCCTGTGCTCCAGATGACTAGTAATATTAGTGTAATGAGCCACGGACTCATATTTTTTATTCTTTTGGAGCTGTTCTGGCCACCCATCCACTCCAACAGCTCTCAGTGGAAAAATATTTACCAAATCATCAAGTTGCCTGAAGACTTTTGGGAAAGGACCCTGTAGAAAACCTCAGTCAACCAGAAGAAACCAAATATGTCTATGAAGCCTGAGCACTGCACCCAGGACAGTGGCAAGTCTGCCTGCAGTGGCACAGCCACTGCCTGTGTTTTGGGTCTTGCACAGGGATGCTCTCAGCACTGACAACAGCCTCCCTACCACAAGGGTAACACTGTGGGCTTTCCAGGTGAACCTCTTGAGTGGTGAATGGCTTCATTAAGCCTGGACTTATAAATAGTTTAATTTGCTGAAGCGCAGCTCAACAAAGTGCAGGTCAAAGACGAGTTAGCTCCAGCATGCTGTGTGGAGGGCAGTGGAGGATGCTGGCAGTGGGAGGGCTCTGGAGACTCCTTCCGTGGTGCTTCCCCAGGCAGGGAGTGACACTGAATGGGAGGGGCAGCATCAGAGGAATGCCCTCCGGGACAGGGGCATTCCTGACCCTGTAGTTTGCCCTGTCACTGCTCAGGGACAGGACTAAGTGTAAGGCAGCTCCTGTGGCAGAGGGATTAAGCCTTCTGGCCTTGAGGCATGTCTGTGGCTTTGCCGTGGGCATCCATCTCTTAGCTCCACTGCAGAGCAACAGTATTTTGACCTTTCCTCTGTTGGCTTTTTCCAGAGCCTCCCTGTTGGTTTCTCTGTTCTTCTTTGGCAGCTCAAGCTAATAGTTTTGTCCCCAAACCCCGGGCTAGTGTCTGCTTTTTTTGTCTTCTCTCTTCAGTTTTTGAAATATCCAGCAATTCTTTTTTTCCTGAGCTGCTGTGAAAGAGTCACAGCTGAGCTGTGGTTCAAGCTATGGGAAAATATCCTATGCCCACTCCCCACCCCAGCCCCCAGTGCAAGTAGGTTTTGCACTCATGATGGTTTTAATATCAAGTAGTGTCTTCAAGTGGGATAGCATTTGCAGGGGCTGGATCTTTGCACTGCCATGAATTGTTAGCCTCCTCTGCCACCCTCATCTTTCTAGTTTCATGAAGGCAGTTGCTTGCTGGCATAGCCCTACCCTTAGATTCAAGAAATGAACTTGCCTGTGTTGACACTTGAGACTACGCTTTTAGTTTTTCAACAGAGGGTGTCTGCAGTGTGAAATCCTGCTCACCACCAAGGACGTGCTTCATAGTCCCAGACAGTGGGGACCACAACTCCTCCCTTGACAAGCTGCTTCGTGAACAGTGGAGTTGAGATTTGCTGCAAGCAGCACGAAAAAAAATGGTGTGTTAGTGCTGCACCCTTGAAACTGAAGAAAGGCGGTGTTCCTTCTTTATCCAGCCCTCTTATTTTGAACTGGTCTTCCCAACTCTCCCGTCAGCACTCGAGGTCAGAAATACAAGGGACCATCAGAAAGAGTTTGGGGGGAGGGGACTCCTCTGCAGCACTGCAATTTTGGCAGTCCTTGTGCTGAACTCTGAGGAGCCCTTAGCAATGATAATTCCTCAAGATTGCAGAGGTTATGCAATCAGAGCCATGTGAAGCTTGGAGGAGCCTACTTCAGTCTGAAGTACATTAGCTTGCTCAGATCTGGAGAGCAGAAACCAGCATGATGCACCCTCATACCATGAAGAGAGAAACCAATCCTGCTGTTTGAGCTGGCTACCAGGATGAATTGACCCTTCGGCTACCTTCTGACACTGAATTAATTTCCTCGTCCTCTGGAGAGGGCAGGACATGATGGTCCTTGCCCATCAGAAAGAAGGAAAGAAGACAGATTTGCTCACAAGACTGAAACAATACATTGCCAAGGTAGGACCAACCCATCATCCCTCTTCTGGCGAAGAAAACATCAAGCAGAGAAAAACCCTCCTGAAATTCTAACATTCACTGCACTCATCCCCTACTCATTGTCCTAAAGATGAGATAATGTTCTTAAAGGGCTTCCCTGTGCAGGAGCATCTACCCTGCAATCTGCTGGTAGAGCAGCTCAAGGAACTGGACCTTCATGCTGCTTTTTCTTCTCAAAATGACATTCTGCCGTGCTATGGTTTTAGAGGCTTTTCCTAGGTATGGCAGTGGGCTGATTATTGGGATTGAAGGAGGAAAACCAGGCTGAAAGAGGTGACCAGAAGATCCAAGTAATGAAATGCAACAACAGCAGGGTCCCTGCCTCTTAGCAGAGGTCCTTCAGCCAGATGTTCCTGTGAGTGAGAAAGGACCTCTGGATGTATCTGNGCCAGATGTTCCTGTGAGTGAGAAAGGACCTCTGGATGTATCTGTTCCTGGTGCCTCTGATAGTGTTGTGTGTGAACAGATTATTTGCACTGAAAGATGAGTACCTGAATGGTCAGAACAGCCTTTACAGTTCCCTGTGTGAATTTTAGACTTCAGGGGGGATTTGTTGGGGTACCCTCTCCTCTGTCTCCTCTGTGCCCAAAGCCTGTTTGCAGTTTCAGCCACTGCAGTATCAGCTTTACAGACACATCTCAGATTCCTGGTACCAGAATGCCTGGGCCACGGGCCACCAGGTGCTCTCTCTACAGCTGTGGGCATTAAAGCACCTGTACCTTGCTTATCCATTTACAAAAGAAGGGTTTGCTCCAGGCATCCTGAGTGGATCACTTTTGGTCTTGTGGCATTTCTTTAGCTAATATATGCTCTCATCTTGGAAAAGCCTGTGCTCTGTGACTGCAATGTAAACTATACACTCAGGCTGGTTTATTTAGAGGGCAGTCACAAGCATAGGCCTCCTCTTGCAGCACCTTTATTCAAAGGTAGATAGTCAAAAGACATATCCCACTTGCATTTACTGAGAGAAGACTCACTGTAATCACCTTTGTGATGTTTCTGCTGGGGCTTAGAAAATTTATAGTTTCTTGCTCTCTCCCCCTATGCCCAAATCTCCTTTTCCCTGTTCTTATCAACACAAGTACCCTGTGTCTCTATGCTGAAAAATGCAAGAAGAAAGGGAACTCTGAAGGATTTCCTCAGGACAGTGTTTTCCTGCATCAAGCAAAGACCCCAACCTGCTGTGTCTTGCCACAGGGATTGAAATGGTGGTCAGAGCAAACCAGAAAATTGGGTGTGTTACTTTTGCAAGGGCTGATGCACCAGTGGCTGGTGTTCAGGGCTTCTGGAGCAGAGGACTGTACGCAGCTGGGAATTAGGAAATACAATAATAGTTCCTGCACTATGATGTAGGGTGTGTATCTCATTCACAGGTGCTGCTGCCACCCCTGATTCATGCTGTGCTTCTGCTACACTGAAAACTACCCTTGCTGTTATGTAAGAGGTAACAGGATGCCAGTAGATGTATTGGTGAGCTCTGATGTTTATGTGACACCTGGTTTTAAGATGCTTAAAGCCCATCAGGGCTATGTTATTTTGTCTGGTTGAATCAGGACAGCGCCCAAAGTCCCCAGGTTATTGAGGTCCCCTGCTGCTTGCCAGGACTTGCCCAGTTTAGTGTTAATGTTGTGGAGATGGATGTTGCCTTGGTTGTTTTGACTCAGCAAGTTAGATCAAGAAAGTTTTGAGAGGAGTTTCCAACAAGCTTTAGGACAAATGCCACGGTGGATGATGGATTTAGCTCATCTGCTGCAGGGTGGTCTTGCTATTTGGCCAAGAGACCTGGGGTGCTAGAGGAGTGGTGGTGAGGCAGAAAGAGACACATACACAAAATTCCCATTCTCAGGAGCCAAGGTGAACACAGAAGAAATACCTGGAAAGAAATTTTGCACTATCTGAGCTTTGCATTTATAAGGTAGTGATCAGCTGATATTGCTGGGTAGATGAGTGCTTGCCAACTTCCAGGCAGGCCATTTCTATGTGTGAATGAGGATGGCAAAGGCAGTTGCCATCATTATATACAGGCAAGAAACCAAGGGATCTTCAGGGTCTTTGTGGTTGTGTCTGAGCAACAACTTGTCACCACTCCAGCAAAGTTTGCATGGAAACACGTCACAGTGGCTTCGTATTTACTTATCCAACAGGATTCTGGTTTTTGGGTTGAATTTTATTAGCTATTAAATGGGACTTATGGAACACCAGACTGCATCCTTGAGGGGTTGTGAACGTGCATTTTATTCACAAAACTCACTCCCCTCATACAGGCAGATGTAAAGGTGGTCAGGAAAGGACCAGCTGGGCTGGCAATGCTGTGCCAGTCCTCAGTGGCACTGGAGCATTTCCTCCACCTCTCTGCCGAGCACTCATCCTCTGGATGATGAGAATACATTTTAGTCAGCTTTTTCTAAATGTTGGAACATTCACAAAAGGCTTTTCATTCTACAGTTTTTCAGCCATTATATATATAGGGAAAAAATTATCCTAAATCATATCTTTCAATGCATGCAGGAAACTATTTACTGATCTGGTTCCCACCTCACATAAGAAGGAGAATGTGTGCAACTGGGTTTTCCCCTCATCACTGGAAAGGTGAGTTCTATTACAGTTGTTACTGCTGTTTTGTCAGTAAGCTTTGGACAAACAGCCTGGGAACTGCTGAACATGCCAGAGACTCAAGGCCCTGACTCATTTGTTCATCCCACTTTGTAAAATAATTTAATAGAAAATAATTTAAGTGTGGTCTTAGTTGTGTTGCTGAATTGAGACTTTGGGGTAAAGTCTCTGCTGGATTCAGTTCGTCTTAAGCAGATATTTATCAGAGCTTGGGCAAAGCCACTGACATTTTGCTAAAAGTGTTTCATAAAAACACTGTTGCTGATAACTTGGATACCATCACACAGGCATTTTGGGAAACAAGTTAGTATCAACCAGTATTGCGCTGGATGACTCATATGGGAAAGGGGGGAAATTGGCTGGTTTTGCCATTTTTAAGGCAGTCAGCCATACTGATGTGAGTCGCAGATAGGAGAGCCAGGCAAAAGTCTTGTGATGGAGTCTGTGATAATCTGCTATTCATTTTGGAGGAAAACTGGCAGTAAAAAAGGATCTGGTCATCATTAAGCTCCAGCAGAGTTTATTTTAATTTTGTCAAGCTGACTCCTTAATTAAATGGTTGTTTTACAGGGAATTGGAGAAGTATTGGATGTGTGGTAGCAACAGGTAGAGGCTGTCATCCCAATTCTTCTATTTTTTTCTGAACTCTGAGAAAACACTTTCCACCTCTGAGAGGCTCTTCTCCCAAAATCTACCAATTGTTCCCTGAGCAGACAAGATTAAAAGTGTGCGTGTGTGGGTCCCCTTGTTTCTGTCATAGCCACCTGCTCCTGTACCCCAGCTACAGAAGATAATTTTGCTTTTAGTTTCCAAACAGTGCCCAGGTATTTTTCTTTTCCTTGGGGACAATTTAATTCCTTGTGTGAACTCATTTTGGGTTATAATGTGACTATACTTCAATGCCTCTTATTAACCCCATATTGAAGGCAAGCGTAGTAACGATTGGAGAAAAAGAAGTACAGTTTGTTTTTTCTTTGCTGAAGGTCTTGTTTCCTTCTCCCCATGCCCAGGGCTTTCTCTGGATTTCAACACAGCAGCCCCTCCATCTTACAGTGCTCTTCTAAAAGAGCCACAGGACATGCACCAGGGCACTTGGTGGAGCAAAAAGGGGTGAATTGGGGAGTCCACAACTGCAGAGGGGCCACCTTCACAGTCACAGCCAATTAGTATTAATAACCTGTCACAGTCAGGTGTTTTCCAGACTCCTTGTGTGGCATGCAGTGGGTTTTTATCTGATCCCCCTGCCTAATCATGAGCAAACTGGAAAGCAAATGGCAATTATCCACAGCACTAAGGGAGGCTTGGGGGGAAGGTGTTGTGCCTTTCCTTCCCAGTGCCTTAAGGGTGAAAAAAAGGTAGTGAATCCTTGTTTACTGAGGCAAAACTCACAGCTAGTAGGGGTGCCCTCATCTCGAACTTGTGACTGAGGGAAAACAGCTGCTTAGAAATGGATTTGAAAAGGTGGTGGTGCCTGGTTCAAAATGTCTAGCTTGATGATACTGTGTTTTCAGGAAGTTCCAGTTAAGCTGTATAACACTGGAAGATGCTTATTCTGCCTCCACTTAAGTCTTTTCCCAAACAGGTCTTGTTGAATGCTCAAGAATAGCATGTGTTGACATACCTGATAGTGATAAAGTTCACAGAGCTGGAGAATCACAGATGCTTTACTGCCTTTGGGAATACGCTAAGGATAATTGCATTTAGAGTTAGTATTCTTCATATATTTTACTGTCCAGTAAAAAACTCTTCTCCCTGAGGTGAGGATCCACACCTTTCTTCTGGTGAGGCAGAACTATAGCCTAATTCATTATAAAAACAATTTGGCAGCAGGAAACTCAGAGGCCCCTTGATTGTGTCAGGGAAACTGACACAACCTTAAAATATTTCGATTTTATTTTGTGATGGAGGTTTCCATGCAGCCTGGATTTTTGCATTGCACTGATTTTCCTCCCTGTACATCCAGGGCAGGAGATGAGGCCAGACACACCTTGGTGTTTGCTTGTAAGGCTGGACTTGTGCTGTGGGCTTGTGATGCAAAGCTGCACTGGGGCTGACAGTGCACTGCCAGCTCTTGAGAGCTGCACCATCCCCTGAACCACTCAGCCTCGTGCCAAGATACACTCCCAGGGAGGCCTGAGGGCTCACACCCTCCTTTAATGAACACCGCCGCATCCAGGCTTTGGATAACCCTGAGTAGTTTCAGGGATTTGTGACTTTTACCATAAAAAAAAAAAAAAAAAAAAAAAAAAAACACCAAAAAACAGGAATTTGACAATGGAAAGGGGATGTTGCCGGGTGCTGTCCCAGCAGTACCCACTATGTGGCAGAGATGGTTTTAAAAAAGGTCCTAAATCGCCTTCTGGCCTCCCTTCCTCCATGTGGAAGTTGAGCCGTGCTCTTCATCTCAGTGCCAGTGAAGGGCCTGCTGTGTTTTGTATGGGGGGACAGCTGGGGTGTCCCATGCCCTTTCAACATCTGATGGATGCAAAAAGTGCAAATGATCTGCCTAATCCCACTGCTGGCTTCTCTCCCACAGGAATAGCCTGGCTCCTTGCCAGCTGGAGGAGGTTTGGTGCAGTGTGGCAGTGCCACAGCAGAGCTTCCCCTGAACCCGCCCATGCCCATTAAGTCTCCATTACAGGACACTGAATTCACTCTGCAAATGAAAGATGATGTCTCCTGAGGAAAATAAACTAAAAGCGAGGAATGGGATTGGCAAAACAAAAACAACCCTTCCTACTGCAGTAGCACTTGTAATTAAGAACAAAACGGAGCAGGAGGCTTTGAAGCTTGACTTTGGGCAGAAAGAAAAGGCCCTCTCCGAGAGCTCTTGGTTTCTGTAGGCACAGCACAGCGGCTGCTGTCTTCATTTTACGTCAGAGCATTAATGCTGTTGTTTTGCCCCTGGTATCAACAGAGCTTGCCTGGTAGGTGGGTGGGGTATTGGGATTTATATTGTAGACAAATTCAGGAAATCGTAAGTCTTTTCTTTCCTTTTTTTCCTTCCTTTTTTTTTTTTTTTTTTTTTTTTTTTTTCCCCTAACAAAGCATTGGAAAGTCCACTGGGGCCCCCTAATGTTCAGCTCCTGCTGAAGCAAGCGCTTCAAAGCGAGAGCTACACATTTTCTTTAGCCATATATGGGTTTGATCATTCTAGTGGGCTTTTATTAGAGAGAATAACAGTCCCTTCCTCCTGCTACAAGTCATCGTTCTGGGAAGCTCTGAGAGCTCCTCAAAAAGTTTTGGTAAAACAATATTTCTACGGTCAGAAAACATGCCAGCCAAATCAAGCCAGGACGGCCCTGGAGATGCTTTGGGAAGCAGAAACCTTTTTGCCACCTGCACAGTAGGTAGGATTCCTCCCTGCCCTGAGCTGTGGCAGCAGACACACCTAACATGCCCAACAGAAAAGAGCACTGAAGAAAAGTGGATTGAAGAAATGGTTCTTGTAAAAGGGGTTGGGAGGAGTAACCCTGCGGAGATTTTTAAGGATGTCGGTGACAGACTGTGTTAGCCCTCCATAAACTCCCCATTGCCTAGTCCCTATTCCCATACATCTCCCCATGGCTGCCTTCTTTGCTCCCCCCCAAAAAAGTCTCCACTGATCACCTCCTAATGCCTGTAATGGGCTAGGCAGCCTCCATGACCAAAACCTACAGCCCTCCCATAGCCTTCAGCCAGGGCAGATGGGAATTGCTGTTATCATAGGGGTTTTTCTTGGTTTCCTAGTGCCTCTGCTAGTGGGACTGAACAGGACATACAGATACCTCCACAACAGCCTGGTTTAGGATTTTTTCAGCTAGACTCCTGGGGTCAGCTTTTGTCTCTTATGACAGGAATGTGTTGTCTTTCCTAGACCAGCATTAATGTAATTCTAATTTTCCCTCTCAGCCAAAGGTAACAGCATGGTCAGTTACTGCGAGAGCCACACTAAATGCACTTGGAAGTCTGGGCAGAAAAATGTTAGAAATGCAGCTGGAGTAAGTTACCTTCCTCTCTTTTATGTCTTCATCCCCGATCCCAAGTAAATCAGAAAACATCATGCCTTCTAAGTGGTTTCTAACACAATGAAAGTCAATTAGAGTGATGCAAACGGAGCTGATAACTGCAGGTTTTCATCATTGACTCCGTGCTAAATATCTGCACTGTGTGGTTTGCAAGGAAGTAAGGGTGCATGGAGAGGGAAGGACGGGATCTTTAAAAGCACTTAAATTTCCTCTAATTAGCAACACAACTGTAGTCAAAACATAATGTGAGGATAATAAATTGATATTTGCATAATGGAAATACTACCAAACTGTACTTCAAATAAGATGAATTAGATTATAATTAGAGCTGTGTTTTGGGAAAGAAAATCTTTCTAATTGCCTGAGTACAGGCAGTGCCAAGGAGGGGAGGGCTGGCAGCTGCCAAGGAGGTCAAGCCAGTGCTGTGTGGGACAAGTGCCCCACAACTGGGGCCCATTCCCTGAAGGGGGGACAGGGTGCCCACACCTACCAGGAGCCAGCATAGCCATGGAAAAGTAGGTCTGGGGAGAAAAGGGGGAAAAGCAGAAGGAATGTGAATGTGTGCACTCTCAGCCATCAGCTGCAAAACCATGAACTGAAAGAAAATCCAGGGTGAAATTGTATGGACAGCAATTAGGGTGGGAGACACCTGTGTCTCAAGGGCAGGTGGTGCAAGGGTAAAAATGCAAGCTCTAATCCAGCAAATTGCAGGAAACCAGTGAACATCTTTTTCTGGTAAAATCTTATCTCCACATTGAGTTGCAATGGCTTCTTCCTGCTGCTGTTTAATAACTGGCTTTAGTAAACCAAAAATTGCTTTCTTTATGTTGAATCATAGGCAAGGTTGCTCATGAATTATTGTCCAGCTCTTACTACTCTTTATTACAAAAGAGGCTACCTGGACAGCACTGGTCACTCTTCAATTGTACATGATCATGTACACCAATAAGGAAATTACAGCTGATACATTGTATTCCAAAATAGCTTTTATTTGAGAAAGCAACAGAAGAATTACACCTTGTAACTGAAGTGGAGGCACCTTGAGGCTGGCTTGTTGCCTGGTAGCTGCAGAATCTTGTGGTTGGTGCTATTGGCCATTTTGGTGCTGAGCAATGACAGGGTTCAGGTGGAAAAACTGATCAGCATAAAAAAGCTTGCTCTCTCATTTTGGCAGGGAGACAGAAGAAGGTGATTTCTTAAGTCCTGTGTGTACTGGGTTCACGTAGCCATATTTTGATAGTTAGGGGTCTGTGGTATGGCTTCTGTGAGAAGCTACCAGAAGCTTCCCCCATGTCTGACAGAGCCAATGCCATTTGGTTCCAAGACAAATGTGCCACTGCCTAAGTCTGGCCCAGTCAGGAATGATAGTAATGCCTTTGTGGTAACATATTTAAGAAGCAAAAAAAAAGTTATTGCACAGATGTAATTGTGGCCAAAGAAGAGCAGAAGGGGACTGCACCCCATGAAAAGGGACCACACTGGAGCAGTTCATGCAGAACTGTCTCCTCTGGGAGGGACCCCACACTGGACCAGAAAAACTCCTCTCTGTGAGGTGGAAGCAGTGATAGAACAGCTGGGGTGAACTGACCATAACCCCCATTCCCCATCTCTCTGCACCACTGGGAAGAGAGGAAGTACAGCCAGGGAAGGAGGGAGGGATGAGGAAGGAGTTGTTTTTAAATTTTATTTTTCGTTATTCTGCTCTGATATTTTTAGTAATAAATTTAGTTAATATCCCCAAGTTCAGTCCATTTTACTCATGATAGTATTTGGTGAGTGATGGCTCCCAGTCCTTAACTCATGAACCTTTTGTTATATTTTCTCTCCTCAGTCCAGTTGCAGAGGAGAGTGAGAGAGTAGCTTTGATGGGTGGCTAGCATCCAGCCAGGGGCAATCCAGCACACCGTGAAATGCAGTGACTGCTCACCAGTCCCTCAGCGGATTTGCTCCTCACATAAGGTTAGTATGCCTTAGCTCACTGAGGTGGTGCCTCATGTCATATCTGGGCCACTAACAGCATCATCCTGGACCTGGTGGCAATAGGAAACGTGTGTGGATTTGGCCATCTCTGGTTGACAGAAGTGTGCAACAGGACACGGCTCTCTGCAACCATGCTTGGATGTCCCTCTGACATTGGCTGCTGTGGTTAGGGAGGATGGAGAAAACAAGGGGGATTATTTTGGAGGGGGGAAAGGAGTAGCAGCACACACTGGCTCTGGATTTCAGTGGGGTTTTTGAGACAGCTCCTCATGTTACTCGCCGAGGGGATGCTGTTTTGTGGAGACAAAGACAAGGTTTTCCTGCTCACAGGCATGGAAAAGAGAGTACAACAGGCCTGGAAAGGATACCTGATGCACTTAATTGGTGCATCTCTCTACAGATGAGACATAAAGCATAGGTCTAGTTTCCAAATCAGGAGCTATAGCTCATGCATGTTTACTCTATGAGAAACAAAAGAGCAGGGTATGAGATGTGATGCAGCACAAGCCTCGCATCAAGGCAAATATTCCCCTGCCTTCAAAGGGTCCTGGCTCAAGGCACCAGTCCACAGCCACTGCAGAGGCCATGGAAATAAGTTCCTTTTTGAGTTGGCTAATGGTGTCTTGTTTTCCTGTTTGAGGAGTAGGAAACAGAGAGATTCACCTGGAGCTCTGCTCTGCTGTGCAGTTTGTGGTACCAGATTTAATAAAGGGCTGTGTGGGAGGGAGCGCAGAAGGGAAAAAGAAAGGAGATGGGGGGGGAGCAGGCAGCTGCACTGCACCAGAGAGCATTGGTCTGCAGCATGCTGCCAGGGACAAGTGAAGGAGGCAGGACAGATTTCCTCTTTGGCCTCTCCTGTTGGGAGCAAGATGTGGAGCTGGCCTTGAGGAGCCCGGCTGGGGGACAGCCAGGTGGAGAAGAGGCAAAGCCCGTCCATCCCTTAATGTGTGGCCACCGCACAGCCTCGACCAGTCTCCACTGTGCAGGGTGCTGGCATGCTGTGCCTGTGGGATGCCCCACATTGCTGCCAGGATCACCCTAGAAAGATACTGAGGCTGACACGCAAGGGGAGACAGGAAAATGGGATAAAATCCTTCATCCCTTTGCCTAGGAGTTGTGGCACAATAGCAATTATCAGAAATTGAAGTCTGGACCCCACCATGGGTTTGCTCAGTGGCAGCCCCTTGCTTTCGGGCTCACCATGGCCTCAGGCGCCCAGAGGGAATGCAGGACCTTGTGTCATGCAACAAGTGAGCTGAATAATCATGATAGGAAGAAGAGAAACATTGCACACCAACAAAAGCCCTGGGAAACAATTTTATTGCTAGCAAAACTCTGCCGGTCTTTGTTTTGTGAGTGCACTTCCCAAGAAATGCAATTGCTCACTGTGGTTTTAAACTGAGACCACCCTGAAAATAAAGGCAGCTTCCATTAAATTGAATTACTTTTCCCCAGAAGTGGCATGACAGTGGTAATGGTGATAAGGAACAATAGCTGTTAAGTGAGAGCATTGTTTATATTTTCTATTAAATCACTGTCATTTCCAGCACAAATGGATCACGCATGCATGTCATGCTGATTTACTGTGATAAAGCCTTAGTTGTGATCAGTTATTGCAGTGCCTAAGCAGAGCATGAAAGGTAGCACAAACATGCAAGCAACACTGCACCAAGCCCAGACCAATATTTGGATCTAACTTAGCATTAGCAGATGAGTTAGTGCAACAGTGATGGGAGTTTTTTCAAAAATGTTGATATGCCCATCATCAGTGCAACCTTGAAGGCTATTGGTCTCCTCCATCTCACCTTTCCAGCAGTATTCAGAAGTGGAGAGGCAGGAAGCAAGCGGAGAAGGAGCAGCAGCACATAACTGCCATAGATCTGACCATGGAGATGCAGCACAATGCAAATGTAATGTCCAATGAATGATTCAACCTAAAGAATAGACACTCAGTGAGGAGAAAGTGGCGTGCTGAGTGCAGAAGAAGGCAAGGTTGGACAAGCATTGGTGTTGCAGCAGTCATTCAGGAAAGGTTTCTGCTCTTGAGGATGTTTTCCAAAAGTTGCTGAGCTTCTTGGAGCCCATGGGCTGCTGCCACACGGAGGAGTTTTTCCGCTTCCCTGAAGGACATGAAACCTTCATCAAGAAAATCTATGAGGAAGTCCTAAATTCATTCCTAGCTAAATTTTAATTACCCAGGCTTTTTATAAGAGGAACAGAGCTACGCAATCTGAAAACATCTGTAAAGTTAACTTTCCCCTATTCAGAAAATGATCTGAATTTCCTTCTGCTTTTTCCTGTGGTCTGAGCTCATATGTTCTGGGTTTGGTGATTTTCTCGTCTTAGTTGAAGGAGAAATGGCTTTGGAGTTCTTGAAATACCACCCAGTATGTGAGTCTGATCATGCAATATGATCAGTCTCTTCCAAGGAGACTGAAACAAAATGCACTGGCTTCAAATCACAAGGTTTGCCCAAACAATGCTTTCTTGGCTTCATTTAGCTTACAACTGCTCTCTTCAACCTCAATTTTAATTTTCAGTCTTGGAGCAAATGAAAAGACTTAAAATGCAACAATACACAAAATCAAAAAAGGGCTGGGTTTCACTGTGATGGGATCAGTTGTTCCAGCTTCACTTAGCCCCAGGACAAACCTCCACAGTGACTGTACAAAGCACAAAGCAAGTCTTGTTTGTCTGCAGGCCTTGCTGGGAGCACTGGTGTGTGGTGTGCACATGCACATCAGAGAGAGAAACTCATCCCGGGCAGTTTCAACCCACCCCCAGACAGTCAACAGAAAACCTCTTATTCACCCCACTAGATGGAAGGAGAGTGAAAAGGGAACTCCCTTAAAAGAGAAAGATAGGTCTTTATAGAACAAAATTCACATGTCGCTTCAATAGCTCTTTCTGTACCAGTACAAGTCTTGTCCCTTGCCCTCACTGGGAAATCATCATGGAAATACATATGCAATCAGACCACAGGTATTTTAGGTACTGTGACACCTAATTTTAAAAATGTCTTTGGACTAACTGTGGTTTGCCATTTCCCTGCTGCAGGTAGAGCTGCATTACTGACAATACAAAAAGAGGGCATGCTGGAGTAGCTTCATGCACAGAGTACCTAGAGCACCAGGTTTCCCTCCCTCCCCAAGAGGAGCTGAGAATTAAGCTGTAATGGGAAGGAAGAGTATTATCTCAGGTTACCCTTCTTCAAGTGCCATGGTCATGTTTCTGAGTGTCCCCACTGCCAAGTTGAAGGAGGAATGGGGATGGCCCTGCCCTGCAGCTTGCCTACAGCCAGGAAGAGATAAGCACAGAAAATGGTAAGAGAAGTACAGAAGAAGAAAACCTGAGTTTTAATGTTTTCAAGCAAGGTAGGAGTTGTTTTTGGCTGAGAGAGTTACTTTTCTTTCTAGCAGCTGGTACAGTGCTGTGCTTTGGATTCAGTATGAGAATAGTGTTGGTAACACACTGATACCTTAGTTGTTGCTGAGCAGTGCTTACTCTAAATCCAGGATTTTTCAGTTTCCCACGCTCTGGCAGCAAGCAGGTGCACAAGAACCTGGAGGGAGCATGGCCAGGACAGCACTCCCAAACTTGCCAAAGGGATATTCCATGCCAGGGAGCATCATGGTCAGTGTATACACTGGGGAGGTTGGTCAGGAGCTGCTGATTGCTTGTCGGGAATGGGCTGGGCATTGGTCAGAGCGTGATGAACAGTTGTATTGGGCATCACTCCTGTTTCTTGCAGTTTATTCTTCTCTTATATCACTATTGTTATATTTTACTTTATTGCAATTATCACATTGTTCTCATCTCAATCCATGGGTTTTATCTTACTCCAATTCTCCTCCTCATCCCACAGGACAGGGAGAGAAGGGGAGGAACCAGTGAGCAGCTGCATGGTACTTAGTTGCTAGTTGAGATTCAACTATGACAGAGCAAATAAGGAAAAAGTTATGCATAATTCACTTTTTGAAATGTGACTCCTTTGAAATTTGAGGCCCTGATTTGGGGAACATCCTTATTCAGAAAAGCATGAAGGCTTCCGTGTTTCTCTAGGTATGGATGTCTTTAATGATGCCTTCTTGATTTACATCTCCTGCTGTCACAGGCATAGTTATTTCCACCCTAGAAGTCTTGCAGCTTGATGCTGTTCTATGCCTTGAGGAGGCAGAGATAACATCCAATGTGCCTACTTCTCTCCCCTTGCTTTTTGGGTAGAATAGTAAATTTCCCTGTCCTTAATCCTTCCCATTTCTCATCAAGAATGGGTAGGATTTTGGGGGATGCAGCCCAGGCTCCCACCACAGGTGTAACTATTATGGGTACCACAGCAAATGCACACACAGGCATAGCTGCATCACTTATGTGGCAGAAGCCTCTTGGGAGGGTGTGCTGAGAGCAGGAAAATAATACACTGCTGTAACTTGATTTCCTGTTGCCTCAGCAGCTCCTGGCTCACTCCCATCCTGCACCTGTGCATTTTTCCTGCTACCCACCTGCAGCTCAAACCTCCTCATAAAACAACACAGCAGCACCAGCATCCCTCTGCACTCTCACTGTCATGACACTTCCTTTCTTCCCACTGATTAAAAATATAATACAAGCAGGTGGGGAAAGTAGGGAAAATACAACCCAGAGTGAGAAGTCAGGAGTCCCACCGTCCCTGCTGCCACCTGTGAGTCTGTTTCCCACCAGTACAGCACAACTCAGTGCAGCTTTCCTCCCCAGAGCACTGCCAGCTTTTTTCTACTACCATACCACAGTAGCCTTTCCCCAGAAGAAGCCAATTTCCCATGGCAGGAATCGCTTGGGGGATTTTTGTGCCTCACCTGAACCAGTGCATGGCCATGTCCTCATTTTTTTCCACTCCAGCTCCTGGGTGTGAGATAAGGCAACAAAGTCACATACAGGTTATAAAGTACAGTGTCCAAATCCAGCAGTGTGTTGGTACCACAAAGCCACATTTGTGGTTCTGGCTTATAAGCACGCACACCCTGGCAGCAAGTTAGTCATGGATTGGAGAAACATTACCTTGCAAATACCTCTGTCCCAGGATGTGCTGGGCATTGGGGTACCCCAGGTGAGCATACACATGAACCACATGGAAATGGAAATCCTCATAGCACAGCAGGATGTAGAGAAGGAGGAGGCCAGCAGTGATTATAGCTGCCAGCTGTAAAAGAAAGGAACAGTCACAATACAAGGAAGAAACTAAGATGAGCAAATACTTCATCTGAGCTCTGAAGCCTCCCAAGCTATTCACCGCAGAGAAATGGGAGGAAAGGCCCACACAACCACAGAAAATCAAAGTCACCTTTGATAGCTGGTTCCAGAACTTCCACTGAAGCTGGCAGAAAAGGCCCTGCTAAATTGAGTGAGCAATGTATGAACTCCCAAGTTAATTTCCCCTTTAAGCTCTGCTACAGCAAAGGAAACTACAATCATTTAATTTTCTAGTGGTCCTCTTGAAGAAAATGGGGGAAAAAAAAAAAAAACCCTTAGGTCCCATCAGGCTTTTAGAAACAATTCATCAGACACTTAACAGAAGGAGCCTCATTCTCCAGGCACCTGGGGACTTGTGGCCCACCACTGCCCCCATAATTGTCATACAGATATGAACATTCAGAGAATCACAAAATGGATCAGGCTGCAAGGGACAACAGGATATCATCTGGTCCAACCTCCCTGCTCAAGCAGGGTCATCCTAGAGCACATTGCACAGGATTGCATCCAGATGGTTCTTGAATATCTCCAGTGAGGGAGACTCCATTGCCTCTCTGGCCAACCTGTTCCAGTGCTCAGTCACCTGCACAGTGAAGCAGTTCTTCCTCATGTTGAGGTGGAACTTCATATACATCAGTTTCTGCCCATTTCCTCTTGTCCTACTGCTTGGCACCACTGAGAAGAGCCTGGCTCCATCCTCTTGACATCCTTCCTTCAGATACTTATAAATGTTGATGACTTCCCCTCTCAGTTGTCTCTTCTTGAGGCTGAACAGGCCCAGCTTCCTCAGCCTGTCCTCATCCCTTAATCATCTTCATTGCCCCATGCCAAACCTACTCCAGGAGCTCCATGTCTCTCTCCCTTTGTGAACATCTGCAGCTCATAAATCCTTTCATTCTGTGTTACAGTGAGGACATGCCTACACCTGACAGGAGAATGATCTTGAGTCTGAAACTCTTCTTGCATCCAAGATATAAATCAGAGTATAAATCAGTTTTCACCAGCAGAGAAAAAAGGTGAGAGACCAGAATTAGACTGTTTGCTTTTTTTGGTGCCAAATTGGATTTTCTTTGTTCAGTGAGCTAGCTATTAGGTTCCACTGAGAGGAGCTGGCAACTTATGCATCCACATCTTGGCAGATTCGGATATCCCTGGCTGGGGGAAGAAGAACATACCTAGGAAAAGGTTGTAGGAGGCCCATGTGGAGCCTCCTGCCTGCACAAGTTACTAGAAGCCCTTTGTCTCCATGCATGGAAATGCAGCATGTCTCACCAGTGGTGCCAGCCCTGTAGAAGGTAAAACCCTTCCCTAGTACAGGGAAAGAAAGAGACCAGGTACAATCCCAAGTGGAAGACATGGCTCTTTAAAAACATCAAGGAGGCAAGTGCTGATTAGTCTCTCCGTGTGACTCTGTGCTGAAAGAAACCATGTCAGTGGTGTGGGACCTGGAGGAGACCACTCATACCTCATCCTTCAGCTCTGTAGCTTTGGTGAAATAGTGATGGACTCTTGGACCTGATGTTCATGGGGACATGCTGAAGTGCCTGCAGGTGCTCTGCATGCCACTGTCCCTCCCTTGTGCATGCGGAAGGAGAGCAGACACAAGTAGCCCTTTTTAAACAGCCAAGTCAGAAGTAAGCCCCAAGGCCTGTCCAATTGACCACAGCTGTTGCAGAACAAGCTCACTTTTTCATCTGGGCATAATTTCTTGCTACAGCTACTTGTGCATAGTGGCTACAGCATGTGTGTGGGTTTGTCACCATGTCGTGTTCAGAATGAGCCAAGGGGACAAGAAGCAGCTGCAAAGGATGATGAGATATAAGAGCTTTAATAGTCAGGGGCTCCTCTGGTAACTATGGTTTGATGTAACTGATACAGACAGGTGCAAAAACCAACTCCCTCTCACTTTTTGGGGGTCAAGGGGACAGGATGTAGTGCTCGAGATATACACAGACCATTGCAAAGTAAATGACACATTTAGATCCTGATCTGCTACTCAGTTGTCTGCATAGCTTGAGCACAGAGGTGATGTGGGTCTACAATTCCTTACTCCTCCCACAATTCCTTGCCTCCTTGTGGGGGCTCCTGCACTCCCACACACCATGACCAGCTGCAGGGATTGCTGGAGGCAGCAGATTGCCAAAAGCTTGTTATCTTCTAATTGGGACCCAGGTCCTGGTTTGGGCCCATCCTTAATTGGGATTAGTGAATGTTGGGGATTAATGAGCCTACTTAGCTAATTAGGATAAGTAGATAAAATAGGTAAGCAATAATAACATGCAAATGCCCCAACATTTGATTTTCTGACTGATAAGATTAGGGATGTAGGAAACTTGAACACACCCACACCCACCCCCATTCAGCCTCTGTGGAGCTGTTCTGAAAGTGCTGATGGGAATGTAAATCCCCATAAGCCAATGGCAAGTCCAAGAGGAAATGCAAATCATAAATCGAACTGGTTATTGCTGAATGCTTTTGATCTTATTTAGGAGGAAATGATACTCCTGGTAAGAAGTGCTTCTTGCTGGAGGCATGGCTGATGTTAAAGGTCCAGCTCGGGCAAAGCTGAGTACAGACCTATGGTGAAGGGTCAGGACTGTATTTCTGAAGCAGTGCAAAAGCTGATGAGTAAGGGTCTGGCTTTACACAGTGGCCATGGGCTGTTACTGTGCTATTTTGTCACTGTTGTGGTGGCTGAGGCTGTAACATGACAGGGAATGTTTCATGTGGCTGCAGGAAATAGGGTGCACCATATTGCAAGAGGCAGTGACAGTACTTTTATAGGTGCAGATCTGTGACCTGCAAGATGCCCACAGCTTCAGTGTCTCCTTTGTGCTCCATGATAGGTTGCCTGAAGCCTCAGGAAAGGTGTAGGAAATGTGGTGTTTTGAAGAAACTGTTTCTATTGCAAGTCTGGTACATCTAATAAATGGAACAGCAAACAAATGGCCAAGTAAGTGAAAGGGGAAAGAATATGGTGGGACAGGTGTTGCAGGTCACAGGGGAAACCTCTGTGACCATGCCATGGTCTGCCATGGGGGTACATCCTGGCATATACGCTCTCTGTGGGACACCACCTTTCCACAACAATGTCCATAATGATCAGCCATGCCCTGATGGCAGCCTCTACCCTCACTGCTGCAGAGATGCTGTGCCTGGCTCCTCTGAGGCAGGTGGCCCAGGAACCTCTGATGTTCACTTTTGTCCCAAGCTGTTTTTTGAGGGGAGGCTTTCAGCTTTTTACAGTTGTGTAGGCACTGACATGTATGGCAAGTTCACATATTACAGAGAATTCCTTTAGGAATCGCCCACTGAGCATCCCTGATCTGATTTGCTTTTTTGTTTGTGTTTGGGGTTTTTTTTCTATTTTCTTTTCCTAAACAGCAAGAAAAACTGAGACCTATGCATGGCAAAAGGCAAGTGCACCAAGAGCTGGAGTGCACTGATCCCAGCTCAGGGAGATGGTATCACAAACAGCTGTTCCTTGGCTGCCCACCAACATCTGAAAAGGCATCTGCCAAGCACACAGCTAGTCCCACACATGCAGAGACATTACCAAAAATACTCCCTTGTTCTCTACTGTGGTTATGTCTGAGTTCAGGTAAATGTTGTGCTATTTTAAGTGTCTCCAAGACCAAGAGAGAAGGGAAACACAGCTGCTGGTGGAGGGGGGGCACTTTGAAGTAAGGTCTCCCTGTAGAAGAGATGAAGGAGGGAGCTGCAAGTCCCCTGGGCTTCATCCAGGTCGACTGTGTGCAGCCCTTCGACCTCACAGCCAGCACCAGGGACTAAAGGCACCAACAGTCCCTGAAGCCCAGAGTTCCTCAGGGACCCCAGCCGGGTAATAAGTATTACTCTACCTCAAAGGCAGGAAGGAACATGGGGAACCTGTTGCATTGCCCCATGCAGAGATGTGAAGCAGATCACTACCCTGAAACAACCTTTGTAGTCTTGGGTGGCAACTCTCAGTTGCTGATCAAACCCTTTTGTCATGGGGTGACTCATCAGAGTCTACTTTGCATGTTTGAATCCTGCATCCTTAGGGCTGTCCTAAAGCACAGGGAAGCCCAGTGGTATTGTTGGGGTTCTGCTAGGGAACCAGGCAGTGAGGGAGATAAATCAGGCTGTGCCATATGTATTTATGCAACCCGGTTCCAATGCAGCAGCTTCAGCATCTTGACTGCACCATCACCCATGAGCCAAAGCCAGCTGAACAGGATCTAAATGATGACCAAGAGGAATGCCTAAAAACCCACCCATAATTACTGCCCTTGAAGATGCCATATTACTGTGTGCTAGCAAAAGCCTCTGCTCCTCAAACTGAGAAAGGCATCACGAGCCTTGCCATTTTGAGAGGCTGTTGTGCACAAACAGCTCCTGTGGCTTTGATTCTGGCACCAGTGACTTTCAGAGGCAGGGTGTGACATAACACTCACTGCCAGCACTCCCACCCTGAGCCAATCCCCAGACTTACCTCCCAGCTGCTCCATGCCACGCTCGGGGGATGGGGGTTCCCACCCACCAGAGAAAGATTTGCCCCACAGGAATCAGCTCTGCCCCTTCCCTGCTGTCGCCACCGCACTGCAGGCTTCATATGCCCCATCTCTCCCTCCCACAGGAAGTCCGAGCATCTCGTTTTAAGCTGCTCTGCTCCCTCTCACCAGGCACCACCACCCTGCCATAACTCTTACCCATCACCATGCCTTGGTTTTGCTCCTGATTTACAGTAGCAGTAGCCCAGCTGCTTCACTAAGATAAGAGGGATGGATACACAATCCCTCTGAAGAGTCACAGAAAAGAAGATGCTCCTAATGAAAGCCTTTCAAACCACCAATGTTTAACTCTCCCTGTGCTGAACATTTCTTTCAGACTGCTCCCAAGTGCTGCAAGGCCTTACCAGTAAATTGTTGTATTTGACAAACTTGTTTACATTTTTCCTGCTTTTTACATGAATGGATTTGGGACAAATGAAAGACCATGCAGGCCCAGGCCCAGGTGAGATAATTAGAAAAGATGCAATGATGAATAATCAGAAAGTTATCAGGACATACAAAATCCCCACAAAATTGAATGGGATGGGAGTTTTTTTTTTTAAGACAGAAAAGAGCTTACTTGTTAAAGTCAGTCATTTTATAGCTGCATAACTATGCCTCTATTCATCTGCAGTAACCTCTCCTAGTGAATCTTACATGCTAGATTTTGTTTTGCTTTTACATCTAAGAAAAAATTTCTTTTTAACACAAGATCCCTAATGCATGTTATCTTTCCTGCTCTGAAGTCCTAGCAGAGGATCTTAACCAGATGGCTGCCAGGCAAGGTCCGTCTCGTGTGAAATGCTGTCCTTGCCTGGTCTCCTGACTGCAAAAACCAAAATGTTTTTCTTTCCAATTTTGCAGCAAGATAAGTGCTATGCTTTGGTTTTAACGGCAACCCCACCCCCACAGAACAAGGATACCTCTTTGGTGATGATGACTCAGCCTAAAAAACCTTACTGAAGAGGAAACCCTCCATATTTTCATATTTTATTTCTTATGTTATGCTGCCACCATTGGGACAATTTCATCTGGTCAGTCAGCAACCCCATTACAGTTGAAGAGATTCATCTCTATACCCCTGGTGAAAGTGTGACTCATTTTCACAGTATATCAAATTTAATCAGGCAGTAATAGTCATACTGCAAGATCAAATGCTTCCAAGTGCAAACCCCTGCATTAAGGAAAGTTGGAAATTTCCAAAACAAGTCCAGTACAAAAGGCCCTTCACTGCAGCAAACAATAAAGAAGGGATTAAAGAAGGTGAGGAGTCTACTTGCCCTTTTTTTTCTTTTTTTAGGTACAATTACAAAACTTAAAGATAAATTAAAAAAAAAAAAAACAAAAAAAACAAACCAACCTCTCTGGGAGTTACTCTTCTTGGGAATGAGATGCCCTCAGCTATAATCCCAAATGTTGGCAGAAGTGAACTCTGTTAATCTTACTGTTGTTTGTAACAAGGTGTGTCAGTAACAGTTGTATTTGTGCTGACACCAAGACTTGCTCTGTGAAACTCGTAATTTCTCAGTATAAAACAGGCCCTGGGGCTTGCAGTTCTTTGTTGCAGATGACTAAAAATGAGAACATATTATTAATTATGTATTATTCAGTGAGAGCTAGGCTGTCTGTGTCGCAAGCCAGGTGGGGTACAGGATCTCATTCCAGTTGTGAGCTTCAGTTACTTCTCTACAAAACCCAATTTACACTATGAGGAAGAAATGATAGTTGTAGTAGCTGCCTCCTACCACCTAAGAAGAGTTGGATCCCTTCTACTTGCAATGACTTTGGCAAGGAAAGGGCAAGCCCCCCAGTGAATTTTCTCTCTGGACTTCCAAAGGGCAGGTGGCATTTCTTTTTTCCTTTTATTTTTACAGAAAAAAATTGTGCAGAGATTTTTCATTTTGTTTTAAAACATGGAACAAGCCACCTTCAGGAAAATGCAATTTTCTTCCCATTTCTTTTTCACCTTTTCTGGGTCACTTTCTTAGGAAAAGAAATTGGTATAACAAAGTTTCTACAGCTGGTAAAAGACTATTTGATTACAATGTCCTCGGGACATAGGTATCACAAGGCAAATTAGATTCACCTGAGAGCCCCCCAACTTGAACATAATTGGAGTAGGCACTTGCAAATGACTTTGTAGCCAACACAAAATACCATATATACCAAATATAAGTTTAGTTACTGTATTGAACAGAGCTCAGATATGGGTAAGGGGGAGGACCAAAGCAAACAGCAACAAGGGTGTGTTGAGGGATAAGTTTTGGTGTAAGACAATGGGAAAGATGAGGTGAAGGAGTTCTGGCTGTCACCATCTCTGATAGACTCTCATTTCATCTTGCCTAACTAGCTGTACTTTCCTTTCAGAGCTGGCTAAGAACAAGATAGAAATCTATTCAGCCTAGTCATTATGACACTATTAATAGCAAATACGAGGGTGTACCATGAACAACAGTGTAGATGTAGGGGTAGTTCAAGTCCTTCTGAAATCAGTATGCAAGTGTAAACTGCAGAACTATTACAGAGATCTGTGTTGTGTTAAGAGTATAGAAATTTATCAGAACATAAACCCTCCTGCTTTCCAGCTAGTCCTTAGAGAGGCTGAGTGCAGGTAGGTTTAATTTTTTTATTATAACCCATTCGGCACTGTAAGTTAAGTTGCATTTAATAAGATCCCAGATGCACCAATAAAGTGGGTTACATCCTAAGTTTCATTCACAATCAGAGATTTACAAATAGTGCAGCTTCCCAATGAGTCTGGTTGGGTTCAGAAGAACTTGCATGAACACACTCACAAACAGTGCAGTTTATTGGAACAACAAGTTGTAGATTCTTTTAGATTGGCAGTGATAGATTCACTAGATGTGCAAAATATAAATATATAGTACTATGTACATGTGTTTCCAGGTATGTTCTAGAGGTGCAAATCTTACTAAAGAGTCATCCCAACTTTGGGGAAGGAGACCTTTGACTTGTTTGCAAGGTGGTTGTATTCTCATCCTCTGCCATGGAAAATTTCAAATACGGAATTACATTTTTTTGGAGAAGTCGAGGTGAGAATGTAGTCAAATATTCTGTTAGGGGCTGTCACAATGGGGAGGGGCAGATGCTTTATACCTAAATGAGGAATACTGGGAGTTACAAAAAGAGAAATTACAAAGGCTGTGCGTTTTAGGCAAGGGTGGAACAAAACTGATGAGAATCACCTGCAACCTATAGATAAGATAAACTATCACCCCATCGGCAGGCCATCATGTCCATGGTAATCCCTTCACCACATATCTCACACCATATCTCATTCCCACAATGTGTGAAGCTGTTTAGAGATAACAGATTAATAAATGTATCTGTTAAGCCAAGCAATTGAATTCATTCATCACTGCAAACAATACAACAGAGCAGCCAGAGAGGGTGGGATTTTCCTGAATCCTAATACAGCAGCCAGCTGAGAGACCCAGCTGAGCAGAACCCTGTTATTTGATAGAGATCCTGGAAAATGGCAGAAGGGAGGCTCTCTGCAAGAAGAAAGAACCCCGGGGGCAAATACAAGTCATACTGGAATTCATCTCATCACAAAAACGAGAGCCTAAATTCATTTAACTGGTGACTAAAGAAAACCCTAACAAACTATATTACTCACCTAAGGGGAGTTAGTTCAAAGTTTGGCATACTAAAACCTCTGACTAAAAACTGTATACCGAAAACTAAACTGCACAGCTGTCACCTAAAAAAATTAAGTTCTCAAATGCTGCTGCCTGGCTTTTGAAGTTCCACAGATATGCTGTGAATACCATGGCAGAGCTGAGCCACCTAGACACGTATCTTCCACTTAAACTTGTGCGGTATCCAGAAATTGTATAATTCTGAAGGGTGTGGTACAAAGAGCTTTCTGGGAGAAGCTTCATTGGTCTACTAAAGATGATCTCCACTACTTCTGCAGAAACTCAGAGCCTGAAAAAAATGAACTCGGGAAAGTCCAAGTAATAACATGTTCATAGTGAGGGGTGAGCAGTAGTACATGCTTTAGAAAATGTGTTTCTGTTTTGGAGGCAATTGGGAATAAGTGCTTTTTTCCAATGAAAGATTACCAAGTAGTAGGCAGAGTAGAAAAGAAAGCAACACTACACCCCAGTTCTGCTAAGGTCTGAGAACACTGAAGGTCCAGGCGGTTGAAGGGCCTTCAGGTACAACTCTGTCTCCAAGGCAGAAGTAACCTTTACCCAGGTGCTCACACAGCAAGGCTGACAGCCTCTCAGCAGGGACCTGCCCCAAGCCGGCCCGGGCAGGGCACCGGCAAAGCCACCCGACTTCCCGGGGTGGGCGGGAAGTGCCGCGGTCCAGGACAAGGCAGCAGCAGCCTTCCTGCCGGGCTGCAGGTGAGGGACTGCAGCAACAGCCGGACAGGAACAGGCCGCCCAACACAGGCAGCACTTCAGTGCCAACACAACAGCTGTAATCAGAAGCACCAGAAAAACTTCGTAGTAATAAAGCAGGGGCACAAGAGCCAGGTAAATGATGCAGAGCCCTTCACTGCTGTGGCCTTCAAAGGTAGCAGACACTTGGGGATAGGCTTCAGGTACAAATATTAGTAGGAAGATGGAGGTGGTTAAGCGCTCCTTTTGTGCATGTGGGATTGAGGTTATTTGCACTAACAGCTGGGTCTGAAGTTGCTTTGGGATTGTTCCTGTGTACCTAAGTTTGCTTCAATTTATCTCTTTGAATAGCAGAGAGGGGAGTTCAGGTTGTGCTTGTGAGAGAGTTGTTAGCTGGCATAGGGCAATCTGAGGCTAGTTTCATGTACTCCACCTGACATGTCCCTAACCTGATCTGTATGGTAAATATACATCCTTGCTTTAGCTTAACCTTTGGTGTTAGGCTGCCTTGCCTGCATAATCCCAGCTATAAGGAGCTCCAAGCAGCTGAAAGTGTGCAGCCAAAGGGAGCCACGGGAAAGCTCACATGTGAACCAGGGAATGTCCGTGGCAGGGATTATCTCCATCTCATAGGAGGCCTTTTTGTTCCACTTACTAGCACTATTTCTGTGGACAGAAACCAAAGAGAAAAAAATTTTTTTTTTCTTTCTACATCTTGAATGGTGTTCTCCCAGGGGTCTCACAGGCCTGCAACTTGGTTCCCTTTTCCTGCAAGGTAAAGGGCAAATGGATTATTGATTTTGAACAGAAATTGTTTTTAAACAGCATGTTGAATGAAAATCTTTACTTCTTCTGGCTTTTGTAACATCTTAAGGTTTGTTTTTAAATTTAAAAAAAAACAAAACAAAACAAAACAAAATCCTTCAAACCCTCTTATCTTCTTTCTTGCTGAAGGAGAATATAAACAACTGATGCTTCAAATAGACAGAAGCACCAGACAGTTACATAAAAACAAACTGCCAGATCCCTGCATGTAGGAGTGTCTGCTCTCAATTCAGTCCTGCCTCTCTGTGAATGTGCCTGGAAGTAGGTCTCCCCTTCCTGAGGCAATAGCAGCTGGGACTAAATGCCCGAACTGAAATTGGGTATTGAAGGCACTGATGATGCGGCCTTAGGCTGCACAGAGATTCAAGCAAAGAGTCCTTTGTAGCCAGGAGACCAAATATTTGCAGTCAGACAATGGAGCAGAAGAGCCACAAAGTTTTAAATCTTAACTAGTTCTGTGAACAGCTGGAAGGACCTTTAAGTGAAGCTCTAGGGATCAGCACATATCCTCCTGTCCTAAAGCTTCTTAAAGTATTTCGATTGTTATAGACCTGAAAGAAGTGAAAAGTTATGGTGAGGACAGAATCCTCATGAGAACTTTATGCCCTCAGCTCTACCTCCCTTTAAATGTCTGGCTGTAAGAGGACTCATTGTGCTCGGGAGCCTTCAATATCAAGGCAGAGGAAATACAAGCTACACCTATTAAAGTGGTGGGCTTGTGATCAGATTGGTAAAGTGCATGACAGATCCAGCTCGTCTCCTCTCTGAAGAGCTATTCAGCCATCTAAGTGCCAGGGTTTCTCCCTGAGCTCATTGCATGCTCACAAATGAACAGCAAATCACTCAGATAACACAGACTTACAGTGTTCTGGAAGAGGACAGTTAATTGTTACTTTTTTGAAGTCGAAAGAATTTGATTAATTAAAAACACCCTCAGGCTGAGCTCTGAGGTTAAACGATAACATATTGAAAATGGCACCCCGAAAAACCAAGGAGGTTAAGGCTTCATTTTAGGGAAAGACAGGCAGGGATTCGAAGTGCCCAAGGTGGGGAAATTTGCACTGCATTAATTGTTACACTTGGAACAGAATTCATGATAAACTGCTTTTAACTGTAGTTTGTGAATTATATGGCACCACAAAGGAGTCTGAGGCTGGGTGGCCCTAGGTATTGTTGCATGCCCTGCTTAAGATAGAGGTAAAAATAAAAATCAGCCCACGTGTGTAGAGTTGTTGGCACTTCCCCATCCCTGGAATCCTGAAGAGTCGATGCGAGCTTTATTCGACGCCCCTGGGAAGCCTCGAGTCCTCGGCAACGCAGTGTAAGAGTCCCTCATCCCAAACCCTGAAGGAGATAATCTCCTTCAGCCTGCTCTTGGGGCGCTTGGCACACAAAGCCAATTGACTCGATTGCGGAAAGAAGGCTTCGCCGGCAGTGCGGCGGCTCTGGAGCCATCTGAGTACACAGACGAGGCACGGACCCGGAACGGGACTTGGAGATACAGAACCCCGGGTAAATGAGTGGAGTGATTCTCGGCAGGGCCTCTCCCGCCAGTGCGCGGAGCCGCATCCTCAGCACAGGCCGCGGGCACCTGTGAGGGGGCTGGAGAAGCCCCCACACCGCGGGTGACAGGACCAAGACACCCCCTCAGCCCTCCTGTCTCTTTAAATGGGGGCGGGGCCTCTCCCGCTACCCTCCTCGCGCGGCCAGCACCGCCCCGCTTCGCCATTGGTTGTCACTGGGGCAGAGCGGCCATCCCGCTCGCGGCCATTGGCTGGCGGCGAGGCCGGGGTTCCCGGATGCGGCTGCGCGGTGCGCATATAAAGGGCCGGGAGAAGGCGGGAGCGGGCGCAGTTTGAATCGCGGCGGGTTGGGGTAGGTTGGCGCTGTCGCTCAGGCTCGGTGTGTGCGGGACGCTCTCTGCCTCAGCCTTCCCCTGCGCGACACTGCGCTCCGGTTCGCTATGGTGAGGAGCCGTGGGGGCCGCTCGGGGAGGCGGGCGGCTGTGGCTTGGGCCGGGGCAGTGCGGTACCGTGCTGCTGATGGTGGGGGGAAACGCGCGCGGGCTTAGTT
>JACBWW010000015.1:20076097-20168453 GCA_020086605.1 Lanius collurio
TTCCCTCCGCTCCAGGCCGGGCAGCGGCGGGGCCCGGCGGGGGCGGGGCGGCGCATGCGCGGCGGGGCCCGGAAGGGGCGGCCGGGCTGGCGCCGGTGCGAGCGCCGCGCTGGGGCTGCGGCAGCGCCGGGGCAGCGGCGGGATGAACCCTGCGGAGTGAGCGGAGCCCCGCCTGACGTCCCGTGCCGCTCTCGGCCCCTCCGCCCCGCCCGCCTCCGCTCTGGCTTCGGGCCCCTTCTCTCTGCGCTGCGGCGGGCGGAGGCGGCGGAAGGAGAAGCCCATGGAGGGGAACCGGGACGAGGCCGAGAAGTGCATCGGGATCGCGCGGGAGGCGCTGGAGGCCGGGAACCGCGACCGCGCCCTCCGTTTTCTGGGCAAGGCGCAGAAGCTCTACCCGACCGAGACGGCCCGAGGTGAAGCCCGGCCCCCTCCCCGCTCCCGCTGCCCCCCTCCCGGCTCTGTCCGGACGAGCCCGGATCGACCGCGGGGCCCTCAGGAGGGCGGGCGCAGGGGGGGCCTCCTTCGTGGGGGGCCCTGCAAGCTGAGGCGAGCGGGACCCGGCCCCCAAAGCCAGCCCGGGGGCTCTGGCGGGGTGCGCGGCTCGGCTGGGAAAGGAGGCCGGAGTCTGTGCCCAGGAGAGGCGCTTAGGGCAGGTGGTTTCCCCCCGCCCGTGCATGACTGCCGTGAGGCGCTGGGGAGCAGTGGGTTTACGTCCCCCCGCGCCAGCGGGGGTCTCCCAGGGCCGACCCGGCTCCTCTCCTGCATTCCCCCTCCTCCCTTCGGCCATCAGTATAAACGCAGCCATGCAGACGAGGCTTAGCCCCGATTAACATCAGGACATCTCAGGCCCCAGGCCGACACAGGCTGGGTTGGCTTCTCTTCTGTCACTGTGAATTACCCCTCTCTAGCAGCTTGCAATGAGAGCGGCAGCTCCAGGCTGGACTGTGTCTTCGTTCTCAAATATACTTGTGATTTGGGTTTGGTTCCCTTTGGTTGTACAGTAGCCACGTAGGAATTGCACACAGGTTTACCTTTTCTAGAGAAAATGGGATATGTGGCTCCCTCTAAAACTTAATTAGCTCCTCTGACTATTCTGTACTAAACACTTGAAAAACATTTAGCATCTTTTTAGCAAAAAGTGTTTAGAAATATTTTTTTTAAGGAACAGCAGTAAGGTTTCAGTGTATGTAGAACTGTTACCTGCCTTCGTGCCTTTCTGTCATACAGTGCCAGAAGTCAGCTCAAAACATCTTTGGACGCAGCAGGGACTTGTTGCGTTCCTCTGGTTCTCACTTACATGGTCTATGCTGTAGAAGGAGTAGGAGCAACTTCAGTGCCCTGTACCACATAAAGGCCTCAGTATTTGCCATTTCTGGAATGTAAGTTTGAGGCAAAATCCTGACTGGAAGTTGCTGTGAGAAAATGCAGTGAACATTTTTGGGCCTCTGATGACTACTTTTTATACGCAAACAATAAATGAAGGTCTCACCAGTGCATTTTTTTTAATAGTGTTTAATTGTTCTAGTGTTTGTTTTTCCTCCTGCAAGACAGCATGGATGTTGCCATATTCCCCTAAATTTCTGTGGCTTGAGAACATGACATGCATGAAAATACTTTGAACTTTTTAGAATCTGTGTTGGTCGGGAGGCAGGAAGGCAGAGGATTCAAATTCTGCTTCTTCCACCGAGGAGAGCAAATAGCTTTGTCTGCTTCACACAGATTATTATAATTTTATATTTCAAAGATAAGAGTTTGAGTAGCTTTCAGGAAAAAAAAAATCTTCATCTGATTTATTTTGAGCATTTGTTTTGGTTTTATTTAAGTAGGATTGCCACTACATAACCACCATTATAAAGTATTCAGTGCAAGAAATAGATGGCTAATTAGGCTGTTGTCTATAGGACACTTGTTTTATTCACTGTGGAAATTAGCAAAGTCAATCACAAATGAGGCACAGAACTGGGGAAAAGAAGATGGCCTTGTGGTAGTGGGCTATAGTCTGGGGAATTGTGTCTTTAAACTAGAAGCTTCACAGAATTTCTCTGTGGTGTTAAATAAGACAGTTCACTCTGTTTCCATTAGTGACCAGCTAATTGTGTTTTTCAGGTGTTCACCTTGAAACAAGGGCCTGATTTGTGGAACTGGTAAAGTTCCATCTGAAGCTAAAGAGCATTGCAGATGCCCTAATATCACTGAAAAAATTCGGGCCCTCAGCCAAACTAGGTACTCAGAAATTAGGAGACTGTAGACTTCTGTAGATCTCTGTGCTTCAGTTTTCTAGCTGTGGAGGTTGTTAGGTATTTTAAACTCATTTCCTCCCAAAACGACACCAACTCATTGAATTTATTTTGATTTTAAAGTTTGAAGCACTTAAAAGACACTTGTAAAAGTTCAGTAAGATGCAAGGACACAGAATGTGTGTTTTTCAGGACAGGTTCTGGAAGGTGTGCAACAAATACAACTGGCATTTTACTCTGGGTAAGAACAAATTAAATTGCTCTCATTGACACCTTTTAGTAGGGAGTCCGCCCACTTGAAGAAAAGAATCCAACCCATAATTCATAATTCAAGTAATTAAAAATATGTGATAGCACATACCAGAGAGAAAGAAGCAGTTAAGGTTTTGTGATCCCATTTAGTCCTAACACAAATTCTTATTTTACAGTCATGCGTTTGGTTTATATGGTGCTGGGACAATGTGGTACAGCCCCAGCTGTCACTCTTGTTACTTATTTTTTTCTTTGGAGTGTGGGTTAGAAGGTAGTTGAACTAATTTCTCACTGAAGCTGCAGATTCTTGATAAGTTGTACCTTTAGCATTGTTTTGAGAACAATTGGCCACCATTTCACAAATGAAGTTCTGTCAGTCATAAAAGCAATGAGAATAGTAATTCTGAATCTTTTGCTGATGGGAGCTTCCTCCTCCTGATGTTATAGTGGATTACAAAAGGACGGAGAATAGGTTTAAACTATTGTCTCTAAAACAATACTATGTGTGATCTGCTTTTGGCAACATTTACATTTAAAGGGTATTCAGCACTAGTTCAGTCATCAGTGAAGTTTAGTTTTGCTAAACAAAGGTTCTGCCTGAAGTATGCTGACTGCAGCAGTGCTATTTTAAGGCTTTACTAGTGTGAAATGTAAGGTCAGTGCTTATTTAATGATACTGAGCTAATGACTTCATAGTAGCAGTGTTCATGTTGACGTCATTCTTTGCTAGAAAATCATTTTATGCTTCAGCCGTTCAAAAAATTGCTTGATTTTGAGTTTTGCTAATGATTCATCTTGCAACTGGATGGAACCTAATCGCTTGTCTGGAAGAGATTTTTAAGAGTGGATTTAAAGATAACAAAGGACAAGATGTCCTTTTCAAACTTACGTGCCATTCTGTTTGAAGGCAGAAAACAATGTTGAGGAAAAGTTTATTTTTCAGTGCTTAAGATTTCCTTGCTCCATTTCTGATGCTGCCTTTCAAAACAAATTTTTTGGGAGCATGTCAGCTTAGTTTTTAGGCTGTTGCATTAGGACAAATTCTGAGTTAAGCAGTTCTTCCATTAGTGAAAGTGTGTGTGTGGGGGTCATGTTCAATGTGTAATGGAATCAAATGTAGTACAAGGATCTTTCATTCAACAGCAGGTAATAGTACACACAAGAGAGGCTTCAGACACATTCAGAGATAAGATTCGTTGTCTTACCTGCTGACAAAATAAAGTCTTTGGTTCCCTGTATGCCCTATTTTGAAATACTAGATGCACAACAGAAGTTTTCTTTAATACACTGTTAATACTGCAGCTAGTTCTAACAGCTGGTTTTACCACCAGCAGTTCATGGAAGTGTCAGAGTTTTTTCTGAGTATCTCAACTGTATCTTTTATTTGAAGAAAACAATGGCCCCATACCCTTTGTGTGATTTTCTTTTTCAGTGTAGAACAATTGCGTGTTTATATATGCTGTGTCCTGCTATTTTAAGAAGTTCATGCTGATATATTTGAATTTTATTTTTTTTAATCATCCTGCATTGTATTCTCAGCAATGCAGCTCTGTTATGAGGTCTGAGAAGGTGATTAGTAATGTTTAAAGTATACTGCAGCCAAACCTGTTCATTAAGAGACTTAGAGCTACACTTGCTATGAGGAGACAGTGGATGTTAAAAGAGACACTGGATGTTAAAAATGCAGATTGTTGCCCATGCCTGTGTTTCTGCCATTTCTGCTCTTGCAGGTTCTGCACAAATGTTGGTGCAGGGATGACAAATTTCTAGAGCAATACCGATATAAAAGGAGAAAGTGCAAAACTTCGAGTAAGCATTATTTCAAGAGGGCCACATGTTCAGTAGGATTTTACATGATACCATCATTAAATGTCATATTAATTGGATAGAAAAATAATTAATTTTTTTGCTTTGCTTTCTGTTAGCACTTGTTTGGAGCATATTCAGACTGAAATGCTTCGTTCTGAGGGCAGTGTCTGTTCAAAGGTCTGTTCTTGATTAGTTCTTAACCTGCAGACCTGGTCACCTCGTTGGAGTTGCTATTACTTCGTTTACCTCACAACTTTATATGCCGCAATGGAGGATATTAGAATAAAGTATTGCAAATATTGAATATGTACTTCAGTTATAATCCATAATACAACTGTAGCTCTCCTGTTTTCAAGCTCCAAATTTCATTTGTAGTGAAAGCATCCCCTCAGTTACAGCCAGACATCTAAAGCTTAGTCGTTTCCTTATATCTGCAGTAAAGAGCCTGATCTGATCAATCCATGAGTCTTACAGAGGCAGGCAGAGCACAGGACCAGCTCTGAAGTCAGCTGACTTTCTTGTTCAGGCTGAGTGTAGCTATCCACTAATAAGTGAATGTAAAAGTAAACAGTGGCGAGATTTTAAGAAGTGGTGGCTCTCCTTTTCAACAAAGCACCACTTTCTTTTCTTTCCTGTGAGATACAAGCTATGATGTGTAGGATCCCAGTTTTCTGCTGCTCTGAGAAAGACCATGCTAGGCAGAGGAGATTTTTTTTTTTTTTTTTTTTTTTAATTTGGGAGAAAATTCTTAAGAATTCTTCCCCCTAGATTTCTAGAAGAAAGTGCTATGCTTTCACAGTGCACGAGACGTTTTTCCTTAAGTTTTTATTGGTGTATTTTTAATGCAGATAGTAACTAATTTTCTTTGTGAAAAAATTTGGCCTATGTAGTTTGCCATCTTGCTCTGAATGAATCTGTTTTCAGGAAAGATGGACTATTTAATAATCTTTGATTTATACTATACTTTGTGTGCAGTCCCTAATGTTAGAATGGTATTGTTTCTGGTTCATTGGTAAGACAGATACCCCCAAAATACAGGCTTATATATTGAAAGAAAAACCAGACTTTGTGTATAATGTTTGTTAAGACTGCTAAATTTGGGATCTGCTGGGACATGGAATGAAAGAGAATTTCAAGAACTTGCAAAAGCCAACTGGTTTTCAAGATTCAGGTCTTGAGTTGGATGTACTTCACTGGTCCTAACTTTTTGTGGCATTTTAACAGTGGTTTGAATTTCAGCTGATATTGCCTGGAAGGAATAGAGCGTCAGTTTGTGGCCACTAATCACTCAGGTTACAGATAGGTATGTACTGTAGGAACTGAAATGTGTTGGAGATGGGCTTGATCTCTGTGTGGAATAATTTGCAGTTTCTATAGAGTGTAAGGTTAGTTCCTCTTCTTCAATTTACAGTTGCTTATTCAGGTGTTCAGATGTTTTTACCCCAAGGCACAGGTTCAGTGCCTCTGAAAAACATCTAGAAATGAAAGCACCTGGACAAGTTCTCTCCAGTGTTACATTATCTTGGCAGAGATGGAGAGGAGGAGTCCAGTCACTAATTTTGAAACACTTCCATAGTTTTGCCATGAAAAGGAATTGCAAGAGTGGCTTCAGAAACATTTGCAAAGTGATAATCAATAAGGAAGGAGGATGTAGCAGCTAGTCTTGTGGTGCTCTCACTTAGGATACTTGGGAGCCCTGACTTAATCACTAATATATGTAATGATACTATGATATACTGTTGTTTTTATAGTTTTGTTGGAAGCTATTATGAAGAATGGAAGTACTGCTGGAGGAGGTGCTTACTGCCGAAAACCAGCCAGTAGCAGTGATCAGAGTAAGCCAAATAGCACGAAGGAGAGCAATGCATCTGCTGCAGGTGAAAGTGGAAAAGGCTACAACAAAGACCAGATGGAAGGAGTATTAAGGTATGGCTTAAATATGTCACTGCTTTTCATTCTGTGTGTTAATGTATTTATGCTTTCATCTCTAGCATCTGAAGGAGCCACAGAAATTTGAGGTTAGCTCAGAGGGGTTAATTGTACTGAACTTTGACTAGAAGGAAGAGGAGAGTTTTGCTGGTTTTAAACACCAAATGAGATACAGTCACTTTCTGCTACTCCTTTCTTTAAACTATCAAGGCTACTTTAGGTAAAAATAATACTCAAAATAGTTATTAAGTAGATCTCATGCTAAATGGAAGAAGTGATGAAAATTCTGTAGTACAACTTGCAGGACAGTGTTTCTATTAAATATTTTTATATAGAAAATACATGCTCACTCCTAAAGTTTAATTTCAGGCTAATCCTGCTGTACAGGCTGGTCTTAGACAAGTGTTAAAATGATTTTGGTGTGGAAGGTGTCTGAGAAGCACTGGAACACACAGTCTGAGTTGCAGTATAAATTCTGTTTAGTGCAGCTTGATAGTATTAAGATGAGGTGACATCATGAAAGGATTTGTGAAAAGAAACAAAGGTCAATAAAAATGTCCTTTTGAGGCAAGTATCTCTTAAGTCATGTTATCACTGCACCCTTGCTGGCTGTAGCAGGAAGGAAGATTTTGATACGTGCTCTGGTTTCTGCTAAAGAAATATGGATATAGCTGCTCCAAAACTGCATGCCTCAAACCCCTGTATTTTCAGATAAGCCTAGCCCAAATATTTTTGAGGAAGCTTGAGCGTCCCTGTCTCCTTGTTTGTGTATATTTGATGAACTGTTGTGCATAACAGAAATTTGTGGGGGATTTTTTTGTGTGCATTTGTGAAATGTATGTTACTGTTGATACTATCTTGGGATCTTCCTGAAGTTCTGTAATCTGCTCAGCTGTGCTAACAGTGAGGTAAAAAGTGGCTTTTCTTTGTTGATAGAGAAGCTCTGCATTCAGGCAGGTAGAAGCAGCTCTCACATGATTATCCTCTTGATGTTATTTACTAGAGCTTTTCATTTACCATCATCTCTGCTTAATTAATATTATTGCCTTTTGTGATACATCTAAAGTAAAACCCAGATAAGCCTGTACATTTTTGGCCACCTTATATCAACTACTAAAATGAATGCAGAGTGTATGTGTGTACACATGTGTGTGAGACAAAATATCCAGAAAGAAGTTCTCTATAAAATGCAGCTTAGGTCAAAATAAGACATGTATCATACTCCCAGAAAGCTGCTGCAAAGAGGGCTGTATTAGTGCCAGTAGTCACTCACCTGTGACGTGCCATTCTGAGCTGCAGTCTGCTTTGACATCAGGCTCCCTGCAAGAGCTCTCTGTTTGTTTGTTTGTTTCACCAGAAGGTATTTTGCTTACTTTGTCTTGACTGAAATGGTGTTGTAGAGCCAGCTTTTTTTCTCTGATAGGCTTTTGTGGTATTGAGTATTGCTCCCTTGAAGGGATTTGTTAGATGCAATATAAACTTAATCCAGTTTGTTGAGATCAGGACCAGAGTTAGGGGTATTCAAGAAGTTGCAAATTGAGGATAATCTTGATGCAACATTGCTTCAAGAATATTGAATATTGGAGTTTTAAAACTAAGATCTTTGCAAAATAAGCAATTGTAATACCTTACAGAACAGCCCATGTTTATTAGTGTTTTACATACCTCTTAAAATCGTGTTAAAACAGTATCTTCTCCTTAGCTTGGGTAAGCTACCATCCTTTAATACAGCAGTTCATGAACCTTTGGTGAGAGACTGAATTTTTGTTTAGATGTGCAGTGATCAACAGAGCAAGTTTCCAGTTCATCTTGGAAGTTTTGAAATGCTTGTCATGTTGTTAGTTAATGACATAAACAAACCATTTAAAAAATTTGTGGTAAAGAATAAAAACGTGTGCCTTGCCAAGGAGAACAGAATTAAATACAAACAATGGGCTAAAACTTAATGGAAAAATGTAACACATTCAGTGATGATATCTGAGAGAAAGTTCATTTTTAAACTGCAGAGAGAATGAGCTTTCTAGTCAGAAACATGACAGGCAGCATATGATACTGCTTCAGTCAGGCCCCACATTTTTCCAATTAAATGGAACAAGCCTCTCTGGGGAAGGTATTCTTTTGAGAATAGAGCTTGTCACCACCATATGCTTCTGCTGCACCACAGTGGAGTGGTTTTCAGGTGTTTGAATTGGTTAAAGAAAGAATGTGTGAAACAAGATGGTTTTAAACAGTGTTTCATGCCAAATTTTTGGCTTTTTCCTATAATGGAAGAAATTTGTCAACAGCAAGGTAGCAAAATCTTCAAAATTCAGTAAATTCTGACATTCAGCATGAATTTGACATTGGACAAACAAAATTTGTTTGCATGTGCATGATTTGAAAGGTGGTCATTATCCTGAAGTATTCTTCCCTCTAGGAGTTCTTGGTTCAGTAACTGAATGAAGACATAGGGAAAACACTCCTGCTTTAACTACACTTCCATGCCATTTCCAATGCTTTTGTTGTAAGCTTTGGTGAGCTGTTAGTGACGGGAACTGACTCTGAGTTCTCTGACTTTGATCACTGATTAGAATTCCTGGAGTTGTCCAGCTATCTTGAATTTGCTTGTGACAACAGATTTAAGAAGCATAGTGAAGGCATGCTTGGGGCAATGTAACTAATTTAGCTGCATTAATTTTCATCAGGGTTACTCCAGTAATGTGAGTAGGTATGAGTACAAACAAGCTCCTCTGTGCTGGCTTCATTTCTTCTACATACACAGGGGACACTGATCACTAGCAAGTTACCATAACAGTTCTGTAGAGTATTACATGAGCTTGCAAGTTGCTCAACAGGGAGAAGCACAAGATGTAGCATATTTCCTCTGATTGCATAAGTGCTGGCTAATGCTGCTCTTTGTGAGAGTCATGCTTGCTGTTTCTGTGTGACAGTTTGACGCTTGAGAGATACCACTGCACTTTGTTGCTTTTAAATGGAAAGGCTTTGAAAATACCATCTCTAGTACGTGCATCCTCTTCTTAATGATTCTTACCTTGTCACTGAGAACTGGATCAAGTTGCCTTAACACCCTTGGGTGACCTGCATGTGGGAGATATTGACAGGAGACTCACATAAATACACTAGGACCCACAGTAGACTTAATGTCTTTTTAGAGCAAGTGTCCTAGAAGTCTCTAGGCAACTGAAAGCTACCCAAGCAATGTCAGTTTAAGACAAATGTGTGAGAATCATGTGCACAACAGAAAAAAAGGAAGAATTTGCTTGTAGATTTTGTGGTCTTTGCTTTAAAGCAATTCCTTCACTGTTTCATGTAGGTTATTAGCATTTTTTGCTGAGGTAAAGAAATGAAACATTTTTGTAAAAATGTAAACTCTCTTATGGTTCATTTAAAGTAACTGAAGTAGTACTGAACAGGATTAGTTATCAAAGTTCTTAATTACTTTCAGACAAATCCTGTTCATTGTATCTGCCCACTTGTACCAAGTGTGCAGACCCTTTTTGTGGACTAGCATGAAATATAAACAAAATGATCATTTGTCTTCTGTGTATTAATATTTCCCATTTCTCTTTATGCTGTAATGTGTGTCTTATATGTTGTCTGCTACATGATTTTCAAAAAAAAGTTTCTGATTTACATATATACACACATATATATGCTGTATGTTTTATACAGGTTCTCTTTAATTGATCTTAAAATTGACGTGGTGTTTGATCTCTTTGGTCTCTTTTTTCCATGAATAAGCCATAGCACACATCCCATATTGCCTTTTTGACATCTGAAAGAAAACTGCCATGATGAGTAGTATGTTAAATTTTGATTGTTGTCTTGTGAAAACCATGGTGGAATACTGCTTTTCCTGCCTTGCCAGTGCCTGCTTCTTGGAATAAAGCACAGGAATGAAATTTTGTATTTGAATCTTTGAGATACAACCAAAACAGAGGCATGAGTTCTGTAGAAACCTTGCAAGGCAGGATTAAGTGTAATCCAGTAGTGGTCAGGAATAATCAGTATCTTGATTTGAATTCATGTAGTGAACCAAAAAATTGCCTCTACACATTTCATGGATCAGACTAGGAGTATAAGTGAATGACTTTTTCCAGGCATTCTGCTGAGACTTTTGCAAATTCGGCAAAAAGAGATATATTGTTCTTTTCTATCTTGGAGTTGAGAAGATAATTAACTGGAAGTGGATTAATAAGAGCAATCAACATGTGTTAAAAAAACCCAAACCCACAAACCAACAAAGCAAAGAAATCAGGCCATGCCTTTAATTAGGCTGTAGAGTTGCCATGAATTGTTGAAATATCCAGTTGAATGGTTGAGAAATTAGGGTGAAAATCACAGTTATAGAGCCTGTCACGGAAAAATGGCACAGAAGACATGATGGACTTATCAGAAAGCTCGTGACTAAAATAAAAGCTTAAGTAAAATATGGAGAAAAGTGTGCTGATGTAAACACAGCCTTGAACTTTTCATATAATACACACAGTGGAAACAAACTGATCAAGTCCATCCAAGAGCAAGGTAGTAAGACAAGCACCTAATGTATTGTTGAATCTATCAGTGGAACAGAAAACTGGGACTTCTGCTGCATTTGTTTCAGAATCCAGGAGTATGCTGGTACCACCTTAAGTTCCTTGACAATGCTGTGACCTTTTCTTCCCAATCTAGAGCACTTCTTGCAGGCCACACTTATGTCACCCAAGCTGTGATTGGCACATTCCCAACTCAGCTGCAAGATACCATTTGCATCAGGCTCTCTGGCATAATTGGAAATTTGACCTGTATAGATTTTGGTCTTCATTTTACTGTGGTTTTCTGCTCAACTCTAGGATCAGAAGTCAGTATAGCTTTGTCTTGCTGGGTTCTTTGTCACTAACGTTCACATTGCTGCTCACTGTGCTGCTCTGTTCAGATTACCGTTGGGTGAAATAATTGTGGCTCCCTTGACAAACTTCTGGTTGAAATATTTGTCTTTTGAGCTGTTCTGTGCATGTAGACAGAGACTTTGGGAGACTGTTTGAAATACCTCATCTTACTCCAAATTTCATGATTGTGTGTTGGTGCAGGTATTTGATACAGAAATGCAAGCATCTCTGATGGCTTTTGTTAATCTGATAAAAGCTGGCAATGCTGACCTAATCTGAATTGTAGATTTGAAAAGTGATCTGACAAGCACAGCAGCAGGATCACATAATTTTGTAGTCACAGAAGAAGCAGTGGTGATAGCCCCAGGGTTTCTGCAGGTGAAAACAGACATTTCAGGACCCGAAGGGCTTCTTCTGCTCTCAGCCATCAGAGCATGGAGAGGAGCCCAGTGTCCAGCAGAGTTGTTGGTGCTGCAGTTTGAAGCTGACTGACCAGTTCTGCTGCAGGTGCCTTGTCAGCTGCAAGCTGGAGTGAGTAGTGGAGCTTTGCAAGTCGTGATGAGATACCTCTGTCTACAGACTGGGGATGAATGTAGGCCATCACTTGCTCTCATGCTGTTTGAGAAGTCTATTCTGTAAAAGTCAGGTGTTACTTCAGGAACAGCCAGCAAATCTGTTCATCAGAAGGATGGTGCCAGGGTGTTGGCAGGGGACTGACAATTCAACAAGGAGAGAAATTACCTGAACAATAGAAATAATTTGATAGTAATTCAAATACAGAAGTGATCCAACCAGGAATGAAAAATACAAGAAAAGCAATTCACAAAAAACCAGAACTCCAAGCAAAGCATAACTGAAAACACCAAACTTGAAATTAACCAGAAATAAAGAACAACAAAAATAATCCATTCAATACAAAATGGGAAGTTAGTAAGCAAGTAATGTGTACATTAGAATTTAAAAAATAAACATTTGTGTGGAGCTTACATGTGCAAGAAAATTAGCAGTAGGAACTGCAGTGCCTTAAGGGCAGCAAGACCAAACAAACAACAATTAGAAATGCAGCATTCAGAAAGTTGTTCATGCTGAGAGTGTTGCAGGGGTTTCAGGTGCAGTTAAAAGCCAGCAATAAAATCAGTGGTTGAGCTTTTCCAGAACCTCCATTGGTTTTAATGTTAATTTTCCCCTGCCTTTACTGGCTGATCTGTGTGCCCTGTAATAAGAGAGAAGTGAGAAAGGAGTGGATCCTTCCATGCACCTGCTTTCCCATGACAGATCTCCACAGGATAATTCAGTGGTGCATGTGAGGGATTCTGGCTGAGTGAGGATTGTCAGAGGTCAGTCTACTAGAGAAAAGAGGTGAAGAATAGGTCCAAAATGTCTGTGTCTTCTGAGGGACAAGGATCAAATTGACCATGGCTTCCAACAGCTTCCAGCAGCTGTAGAGAAATTTCTCATCAGGAGAGTGGCGTCTGGGGGAGGAAGACTTGGAGCATCTCTGTGCAAAGCCCATGATCTCCCTCTCTTAAAGGATGAGGAGGACTGGCGCATCTCAGCCCCTCGTGGGGTAGCTGCGTGCTCCAACAGTGTTAGAGAAGCCTGGTGGCTGCACAGCTGTGGATGACCTGAGTCCTGGTGAGTTGTGGTGATCCCACAGTCAGTCCTGTGATAAACTGACTTACCAGGTTGAGTTTGTGATGCATTGAAGTTTTGCCTCTTGAGAGTACATCACAAATAGTGATAACTTTAATTGGAAAGTACCTTCTAATCGTCTTTGCTTGTCCCATCCTCCCCAGTGCAAATTTTGGTGCAAAACTCAAATGGACTCAGCTGAGGGGGGAAAAATGGAGCTGTTATCCTGTAATGATTGCCCTGAATTGTGCTCTGTCAGGAACCTCCTGGCAAAAGTCACTGACTCGCTCCCAGCAGTAAACTGCATTAACAAGATGCTACCTACTCACAGTCCAGGTGCTTTTTGCCTTGAAGTGGTCAAGCAATGGTGTAAAACTGTTGGCTAATGGCAGAGTGTAGCAAGAGCTTCATAACATAAGGTCACTGCTGAAAATTCCAGGCTTAGGTATGGTTTTTGGCTCCTGTACATTTGTAGAATCACATAATGTTTTTCAGCTTTAAAGCTTGATCTGCTTAATCCTAAGTCCTGCTAAACTGCAAAATTTCCATATGTATATGCATGTTCCACATTTGTGTTTAGAATTTTTCATTTACTCTAGGAAAGACTTGCAAAGCAAAAACAGAAATGTGTTATACCTCAGCTGAACACATTTCTTGATAATAACAATACCTCACTTGTGGGCCGGGTTCAGGATAGCTGTTGCATGGAGGTGATTGCATTAATCCTTTGGAGGGCAAGTGCTATATGACCCACAAGGCAGGCTTCTCCCTACACTTCTTCATTTGGGGGCACCTCTGGATTGATGTACTGGCTCTAAGCAGATTGTGGTGTTGGAAGCTGGTATGTCACATGCTGACCTGAACATCTGGTTGATACTCAACATTACTGCTTCTCCCATGAGGACTGTCCACTGTGGAACATCCACTGGTTGTGAATGGGAGGGAACTCTTAGGTGGGTTTTGGGGAGTTAGAAGAACATGTTGGCTACTTTGCATTGTTCTTTTTTTCCCCATATTTCTCCTCTTGGCTTCCTAGAGTGAAATAAATGTATATCGGGTCTGCAAATAAATAAACTTCCACATTTTGGTTTTTTTTCATTAAAAATGACCATATGCTGTTGAGGGAGAGAGTTGTTGAGGATGCACAGTAGTTAAAAACACTTGAAAGAATGTTTCACAGCAGAGTTTTAATGCTGAAAAAATAACAAGTTTGCTAAACATTGATGGCTTGCTATGTAATTTTATATCAGCTGGAGTTCTGAAGAGTCTGTCCCACAAACAGATAACTCAGAAACTGAGTTTTTGAAGAGAACTTAAATTGGATGCTGAGATACCAATTTCATTAAATAAAAGCTTAATTTGATACTGTTACACATATAAATAAAGCTACCTGCTCTTGATACAGTTCATAAATCATCCAGGTATTGAGACTATGGATTAAGGAATCTGTACTGCAGTACCAAAATTCTTTCTGCTTGTACAGATTACAAAATATCAGTTTCCTGTACTCAAGAGTATAATTTAATGTATTTTCTTTCCTTTCTTGATGGATTCACTGTGTTCTTTTTAGTTAGCTCTATCAGCTTCCTAATTGGAGCTTATTAAATGTTACTTCAATATAATGAGCTATGTTTATTTCGCAGGATGTTTGTGTTGGCAGCTGCCTGCATACATTCAATTCAGTGCTCTTGTAAGCATTACACCAAGGCTTCCATGAAAGCTCCTGTATTTGAACGCAGGAAACAGGATCCCTCCAATGAAACATGATTTGATCAATCTGTAGAGTAGGAAGGACCACACATGATGGTGTGGTTGTACTTGTGATGCTCAGATTCCCTTAATTACAGGATACCCATACTTCCTTCATGAGAATGCCAAAGGCTTGCTTGCCCCCTTGTTTTCCACTTGGCTGCCCTGTGTATAGTCTTGGCAACATTAAACCCATATTTACGTAGAAATTTGTGCATTTAAGAGAATGCAGATACAATTACAGCCATGTGAAGGGACTCACTTGAAGCTTTTAAAGTATTTATGGATGTAATTTCTGTTTCTTGCTCAGACCAGCCCGTTTCTTTTGGCATGCACGCAATGTCAGCGTGCCTCCTTTCTGCAGTGCAAGTTTGGGATTCAGCCTTTTCTAACTTCCTGAATTCTTACCTGAGTAACTTGGTTTGATTGTTAAGCTGTGTTTACTGGTTTGATCAATTCTTCCTGCCCACATAGAATCGATGTTCTCTCTTCTCCTGTAACTGCTCTTTCTTGCTTCTGGGCTATTGTAAAGTATACCAAACCATTACATCATTTCCAGATTGTGCTTTTCCTGTCTGGATGAGACAGCGTACAAAAAGAATATTTCTGAGGTTTCAAAGTTCTAAAAAATGCTACACTTGATTATATGAGATGAGCTAAATATGTAATTGCTGGAGCTGCTGTCTTTCAATTTACATAAATGCTTTCAGAAAGATTATTAAGATCCAGGTACATTCCCAGCAGCAGAAATATTTTCACATGTGTTATTCCTTGAAAAATGAATGCTTGAGGGGTGATATGATTGGACTTTTGTTTGGAGAAAGGGAGGCATTGTTTGCTTTGTTTTATGTCCTTCATACTGAAGTGCATTTGCTGTTTACAGTCAAGACAGATTTTCCTGCCTGCTAGTTCTGCAAAGTCGATTTGGAACCTTCTTTTTTAGCATTATTAACAGCAGTATTAATATAATTGTGGATGAGGAAATGCTACAGTGGTTGCAGACTGAAACCCTTTCTTAAAATTGTGGTAGTTCTAAAGTAAAGGTAAAAGAAATGTACATAATAAGCTCAATAGCGATTTTTTATTGAAAAAATAACAGTCTTTGTTTCTAGAGTGGATACTTAAAAAATATTTTATATTGAAAGCAAAAGATGTAATGTAATGCACCAGTGCAATGTATGACCTCATTTGCAGCTGTGTGGTAACACATTATTTTTACAGCTTTTTGTTTGCAACATTTTACGTCATTTTCTTTTGCAGTATAAAGAAATGTAAAAATTACTACGAAGTCCTTGGAGTGTCAAAGGATGCAGGTGAAGAGGACCTAAAGAAGGCTTATAGAAAACTTGCTTTGAAATTCCACCCAGACAAAAACCATGCACCTGGAGCAACAGAGGCTTTTAAAAGTAAAACACCATTTTTACTTTAAATTTCTTTTATAATTGACTTCACCCAATTAAAACATATTTATCTGAATTGCTCACTTGTATTTTTACAAATGTAGATTTTTTTTTTTTATTTGATATACTGACATTTTTATTCAAGAAAATATTTGACCTTTGTTATATTAGAAGTATAGATAAATAACATAGACTTTGTCAGTAGGGCTTGGTTTCAGAAAATTGACTGTAATGTTCAGTACAGGGAACAAATACTTGATCTGTGAAACCCAGCTGCACTTTTTTACTGTTGCTGACTTAATGTAGTCATTGAATTTTACTATGTTGAATCTTTACTGTACTTGAGCTAGAAAAAAAGAAAGCAATCCTTGATAGGAAAATGCAGTTTTTACTGAGTCACGTGCCACACTAAGTTACCTATTCCTTAGAATTTCTTGTGTGTGTGTAGTTTTACTACTTTTTCTGCACAAAAACACTTGAGTTCAAACATGGCCTTACTAGTAGTTGCCTTTGACCATTTTTTAGGTTAAATTTACAGTCTGACTTGACCTTCTTTAAGGCTGCCCAGCTTAGCCCTGCACAAGGGAAATTGTTGAAGAAAAGATTTTTAAAGAAAACTACACCTTCATCTCAGATGAAGAAAAATGTGAATCTGTAAAAAATGATGATGCATAAACAAGCAATCTGATTGTGGTACATCTTTTTATTTTTTTCCTGTGCGAGGATTACATGCAGACATTTGAAAAAATCATTCGGATAAAACACTTAAATTGGGGAGGGAAAAAAAAGAAAAAAAAATCCTGAGCAAGACTTCTGATACAGACTTTAAGAGGTAATTATAATAATATATTAACAATTCCAGGTGAAAACTAGATACAGCAGAGCAGGAAAGTTGATTGCTATTAATTCCTATAATACAGCTATGTGATGTCTTTATCAAAAAAAAAATATATTATTCTTATAAAATTGTCTCAGGCCCTAGGAATAAAATAGTTCTTCCTTGTTAATAGCATTTTAAATAATATTTAAAATGTTAAAATACAATTCCTTGATATTTTATTTAACATGAGCACTTTGTACAAGTGTGATTTTTTCAGCCTAATTTCACTTTCTGGTTCTTAACCAGATGAGTAAATGAACAGAAAAATTTGTTGGGGAATCTTGTTGAGCAAAAATTAATTACTGACAACTAGCATTTTCTTGCATTGAAATTACTGTAATCCTTTTGTATGGCTGAGTAAATTTATGGTTTAGTTTTCCTTTAAAGATGTCTGATCAGTTTTTGACATCCATTTGAGAAAAGGAGTTCATAATAATAGTTTTTATTTCCTAATAATGCTTTATTTTAAGGAAAGGTTATATTATAAAACAGAGTTGAGTTTCATGACAGGCAAGGTACTGCTTACTTAGATCTTGACCTGCCTAGTAACTGCTCTTTTATTTTATTGAGCAGTCTCACTGAAGTGAATTTTAAATTTAAAAGTTTGTGCAAATATAATGACTTTTGCTGTCTTTTACTGATTTAATCAAAAATCTTTCCTTTGAAACTTTTGAGCAGCAGCTTTTTTTCATTTTTATGTCCTTTTTTTAAAGAAAATTATGTTGGAATCAAATCTGTTGTGAATTAGCACCAGATAATCAAAAGCAAATAACAAACAGGCATATTGTGACAGTACAGTGTCTCTACTTTGTGTGCAGTCATCCTGGTCTATCTCTAAAGTTGTAATTGTTGGGAAAAATTTGAAATTTTACTGGCAATTTTATCCTTGTACTGAGCAATCTGTGATGTCAGTTTTTATATCATGCTTTCAGTGCAAAATACCTGACTTCATTTCTTTGGGTTTTCTCCTCCACTTAAAGGAGTTAGTAATGTTTTTTTTCTAAGGGCATCTTAAAAGACACATAGCTAAAACTCATTAACTTTTTCTTAGATTGGATAATGTTTAAAATATTAATTATAAAGGCACAGTCTTATTTGCCTGTGTTGAGGTTATAGTGTTACACCTTTCACGAACTTTTGATGACTGATGGCTTTTCAACACTGAAAATCAAAATCCCTGTGCCTTGGGTGGGTTGGCTGCAAAAGAAGCCTTTTGTTGGAGAGGCCTGGAAGAGAGAGTAGAAAGCAAAGCAGAAGGGATTTAATGAAGATATCTTGAGGGAAGATCAAGTTCCTCAAGTGGCAACAGAAACTTTCCTTCAATCTGCAGGAGCATTATTGTTATGTCTGTGCCCAGCGAGAAAAAAGCTTGTAAACTCAGCAGAATATGTGGTTTTTCTTGCTGATTTTTTCCATGCTTACCTTATTTAGTTTTTTTTTTTCCTTTCTACTGTCAAAATTGAAGCTGTTCATTTGTGATACCATAGCATGAACAGGGACAGACACCCAGGTCAGGCCTTCCAAACACTGAGGTCGTATTGACAGCCCTAGGAAAATACACGTTCCTGTCCCACATGCATGTTGTACTCCTCATGAGTCATCACGCAAAACTTTGTGTTATTATTGTAATCCATACAATACCTTCAGAAGCACGAAGGAAAATACATTCACACTCTTGTAGACAATGAAGCTGGTGCATTCGAAGAAATACCCATTTACCAAATGAAACCAAAGACAACCTGCTGAGTCTATGATGGTTTTTTAAGTTGGGCTGCTAGAGCAAATTGAACTTTGCAATTACCCAGCTTCAGAGTCTCATTGTAATGCTTGATACTTTTCTTTGTAATTGCAGTGACAGAGAACATTTCCACAGGTGTAGGTGTTCCCCTAGAAAAAGAAACAAAGCTCTCCTGCCTTCTGCCTCGTTTAACAGGATAAAAGGCCTTTGTTGGTGGGAAACTTTGTGGATGCTATTCTAAGAAAAGCAGAGGTGTTTCTGGACCTTGTTCTACTGTAGTTGTTCTGTAACATACAGTAAACTACATCGTTTGCTGCCTATTTTTGACTTTGAAATTGCAATTTTCATGCTGGAATAGCTTTTATTGTGCATTTATGGGAGTTGTGTTTTATTCCTTGCTTCAGAAATCGGAAATGCGTATGCTGTGCTGAGTAATCCAGAAAAACGAAAGCAGTATGACCTTACAGGCAGCGAAGAGCAAACTTGCAATCACCCTAGCAATGGCAGATTCAACTTCCATAGAGGTTGTGAGGCAGATATTACTCCAGAGGATCTATTCAACATGTTTTTTGGAGGGGCCTTTCCAACAGGTATTTGTATACATCAGTGTAATTGTCAAGATGTACTGCCCAGAGTGGCATTAGATTTTATGACATTGTAAAACAGTAGAATTATTCCATCCAGCGTTGAACCCCAACTCTTCAATCTGCATCAGTTTATTTTTCCCCCAAGTGTTGCTAAATCCCAAAAATGTCAGTTCAGTTCCTTGGGGTTACAATCATACTTTAAGCTACTTTGAAATTGTAAGATACCTTAATGTCGTTTTATGTGCCATTGCGCAGTAATGTAAAGTGCTTTATGTTGCTTCTTTACTGACCTCTAAATAGTATTTTTGTACATGATTTAAATGTGGATGTTCTTTCCTCAGGTAACGTACACTCATTTTCCAATGGTCGTGCTGGCTACAGCCATCCGAACCAGCACCGTCAGAGTGGGCACGAGAGGGAGGAAGAGAGGGGTGATGTAAGTTTAAGCACCATTGGCTTTGAACTATGAAATTTGCTTTCAGTGGCATGATTGTACAGGAGCTCTTTACTGTAGAGGAGGATTTGTACTTGCCAGTTGGATATTTTAAACTGCAGTGGGTGATTGGATTACTGACTGGTAAATAGACATGCAAATGAGAAGGTAATGGCCTGGTTTTGTAAATTTGTTGTATGTCATTCTCTTACTGATGACTGGTATTTTTAACCTAAATATGCCACTAATTCTGGCCACTAATCCTTGTATGTATTTAAAAGTTTATTTGGGCCGAGGGTAAGAATTGAATTTACGGCTCAATATTCACCTGCATGAATTGTCTCTAGTCCTGTATAATCACATATTGCCATATAATCACATATCACTGTATAGATGAGACCAAATCATGGCATACAACGTAGCCTAACCCAGCTTTTGTTTAGTAGTTGCTTGTATGTACGTTCTAACCCATGAACACTTGCAGCTTGAGCACTCTGTGAATATTGTGTATGCCTTTGAAAGTTCAGGTACCACAGTGTTTGCAGTTACTGTTTTCCTAGCAGCTTTTGAGGCTTAAAGCAAAAAGTCACACTTGGCATTAAATCTTGTCAAATTTACCTGTTTGCTTGATGATTTATGAAATACCTGAATCTGTTTTGTTCCTTAGGGAGGTTTCTCTATGGTCATTCAGCTGATGCCTATTATTGTGTTGATCTTTGTCTCCTTGTTGAGCCAGTTGATGTTATCTAACCCTCCTTACGCCTTATACCCAAGATCGTAAGTAAAGCTTAATTACGTTACCTTAAAGCAGAGGGGAAGGTATTGTAATCACCCTCTCCCACTTACAAGCATTTTAGAAAGTCTTCCATTAGTTGTTCTTTGATTTCCTTCAGTGAAGAAAGGGAGGGAAGGTGTTGATGAAGTAGAAGGAAACTTAAAATTTAGGTGCAAAGAGCATGCTGTGAGAACGTAATGGAGAAGAGAGGTCAGCAGTACCTGGAGTTCAGGAGGCCTAGTACAAGGCAGTGGGTCCATGCAACATGGCATGTTACAAAGGTGTTTGCATCTCCAATTACATACTTAATCAAAACCTGAAATCTCTTAAGGCTCATTACTCTTTTCAGGGTAATCTGTGTTTGTAGTAAGTGAAGAACTTGAAAGCTGCTTTCTCATCCCTACTTAAGTGTTAAACTTGATGAGGGCTGGGAGGATTGTCTATTCTCTGCTTCATTTTAGGTAATGGTAAAATTTCATTTTCTTGTGAAGAATTCTACTTGTGAAATTTACCTGTTTTGTACAGTAGGATATTGAAACCTTTTTTTCTTGTGAGAAATAAATAATTTGAATCATGTGTGCAGCTAGCTGGCAGACTTAGCCCACTTACCACAATGGTTTTAAAGGTCCTTCAGTTCCTTGCAGAGCTTTTAGCCCCACAACAGAAAGGTTTCTTCTCTCCTGTTTTTCAGAGTTCTCTGTTTCTGGAGTAGGATGTTTTTCTCTTTTGCAACTAAGTTGTTGTGATGCTTAGAAATGCTTCTCTGCCAAAATGTTTGTATCCAATCTTTGATTTTTAATCTGTAGAATGCCAGCAGGAAAATGAATTTATCAGGGCTGGCAGAAAATGCTTTAGAGTGGAGATACCTGTACTGGTTGCTGCAGAATAGTGACCTGTTTCTCTTTCTGTTGAGTTTGAATGTAATTTTCTATTATTAAAACTTATATTTGCCTAAAGATGTATGAAATAAGTGTCTTAGTAAAGTGGATTGGTGTTTTTTTGAGATGAAGTGTTAAAGCAGCAGAAGTTTAAAGATCAGGTAAATTTTATTATAGAGCCATTCCTTTCATTATTTGTCTCAAAATGGCAAATTCAGTAATGTGCTGGTATTATTCTGTAATGGCAGTATTTTTTTATAGTCTATTTGTGGTGGAAAAAATAATGAAATTAATACTTTCTCTCTCTCTCTCTCTCCCCCCACCTCCTTTTTTGCAGAAGTACAGGGCAGACCATAAAAATGCAAACAGAAAACTTGGGTGTCATTTATTATGTCAACAAGGACTTTAGAAATGAATACAAAGGAGTATCATTACAGAAAGTGGAAAAGAGTGTGGAAGAGGATTATGTGTCCAACATTCGTAATAACTGTTGGAAGGAGAGGCAACAAAGTAAGTTTGGTAATACGTGTCATTTCATGAAATAATGAATTGCTATAAAAATAAATTGCCTCAGGCAAGATGGAAGTGCTTGTATTATTACAATATCTCAATGCAAAAGTAAGTGTAAGGTCCTTTGCTGTTTCTCACTTTGAAACTGTCCCCAGTGTCACTTAGTTTTTGAATTTTACTCAGTGACCATTTGCAAATTATCAGCAATTTTAACCTGCTGCTTTATTATCTGTGACCATTTCTCAGAAAATTAAAGACTGCTAAACTGATAATGACAAAGCTTTTGTCCTTAACTTACCGTGATTTCTAAGAATTCAAATGTCTTCCACATTACTTTCTCATGGCAATAGCTCATTTCCCTAGGTGCTTTTATATAAGTAAATAAATAAACCAGAGGCTTACCTAGGGGTTTCCAGAGAGATGAAAAAATAATCTGCCTTGGACCTCAATATGTACAAACACTGTTTTTCCAGGCAACCAAGGACAAGGCAGCACTTCCTGTAAAACAAGGGGGTTTAGTTTGCCATCTGTTTCTCCAGTCTAGTATTATACAATGAGTTAATTCTTTTCAGGAACCTAAGATTCAGTGTTTAAGTGTGAGAATACTGAAGAGCACCAGACTTTTCTAAATAGGCATCAATTTTAACCAGTTATTCTGTAATCTGTGACCATTTTGTGAGCTCTGTGAGAGCAGTGCTGCTGCAGTTACATCAGTGTTGAAACCAGATGGTTTTAACTTTCCAGGTGGTAAATTTCAGTCATAGCTTATTGGAAAAATAATTCATTCATGAACTGTCAGTAAACTGACCAGAAGCAAATAGAATGCAATTCCCTAAGTCAGATCATATTTTCCTGCCCAGCTTTAGTCTCTGCAGTCCAGTTGTTTGCTACTTGTAATTATCAGGTTGTGAAAACTATCCAAACTGATTTTGAGTAAGAGGCCCCTGATGGTTTTTCTTCTGTTTATAGAAATATCTGATTTTGTGGTTTTATGGGTTTAAAATACCTGTTTGTATGTTAAATCTCCTTGACAGTTAAAATCTATCCAATGTTGATTGATGTTTAAGAATGCCTTGCATTTTGAGTTGAAGTGACAAAAAAGATTTTACAGAATTAAAATGCTCAGCAATGTCAAGCTGTTGAGCACCAGTATAATACAGAGAGCTCTTAATTATTAATAGCTCTGAAGACTAACAGTCTGAATCAGCACCAGTTGAAGTAAAGGGCTTGACATTCAGATTGGATTTTTTGGGGCACAGACAAGATGCTAGAGCTATCAATATTATGCAAGATCACTGAGAGAGGCCTGTATTTGTAATGTTTAATGAGGTCTGACAGAAGTAGTAGAGGATTTTTTGTTGTTTTGTTATTGCTGGGGATTTTTATGTGATAGGGTGGGTTTTTTTCTTTTTGATCAGATACTGCTGTATGAACTCTGAGGGAGCTGGAAAGCTGATACAGCTTTACCTGCTCAAAAAGATGGAATTATTACAAAGATCCAGCAAAGGAAAACTGTATCAGTGCTGTTTAGGTGGTGTCTGAGGGAAGTTAAAATAAAGAGAAGGAGAAAAGGGCAAGGATTAAACCTGAGGTGTTTTGTACGACTCGGTGTCATGTGCCAAGCATTCAGTTTGTAACTAGAAAAATCTTTTCTCTCCTTAAAGAAACAGACCTACTTTATGCAGCAAAAGTGTATCGAGATGACCGCCTCCGAAAGAAAGCAGAATCCATGTCCATGGAGAACTGCAAAGAGTTAGAACGGCTGACCAGCCTCTACCGAGGAGGATGAGCTACAGTTACACTACATCTACGTATGCTGTTATCTCTCCTGTAAATTGAGAAGAGATTGAGTTTCACCATGAATGCTGGAAAAGAGGGTGGATGTAAAACTCTACTGTGTAGCTGTTTCCAGAAACCTTATGCTGAAATATCATTTAACGGCTTCTTTACCTACTGTGAAATATAGGTAACTTTAATTGTCTAGATTTTACTTCAAAGCTTCTGTGAATTCTTTCAGCAGAGAGAATAGCTCAGAAAGGATGCTATACTTGTAGAGACTTAGTCATAGTGGTTCTCCTCTAACATATTTGCCATGTAAATATCTGTGGAAAGAACACTTTGTGTATATACGAGTTAAATGACTTTCTATTTAAAAATCTCAGAAATTTAGTTGCATACTACATTTTGTCTCACTGATGGAATAAATAGTATGATTACATCACTCCTATTCAGATGTCAAGTGTGTGGAGTTGAAACAATAATTTTTAATATTTTATCTCTAACTCTATGTAAAATCTTCTAGGTTTACCACTTAGAGGAACTTGGTATTTTTAAATATAATGGCATATATTCCTAAATATCTGTTGGGGTATATTGATCTGGTGTAGAGTAGCAGTTTAGCTGTTGTAGTTTTTTAGCATTTCTAAGCAATGCTGAGAAAAATAAGAACTACACTAATCTCTTTTCAAAGTAAATATTTGCAAATGCTGTACAGACCATTCTAAACATTGCTTTTAGTATTTGCAACAGTTTACAGCAGCTCTACCATTTGGTATTCCAATAGTAGTAAGTCCATACATATGGTTAACATGCATCCATAGCTTCCTTAATTTTCACTGGAAAGATAGAGGAAAACATGCAGCACTAAAATCTTAACACACAAAAAAAAGGCAACCTAATTTTTTTTCCTGGCAGGCTTCCATTTTCTTACTACTTTTTTATTTCAAGCTAGGTCCCAACACTGATTATTCCATGGGCACCACAAGTAGAACAGGGAAATTTTGCTAAGGACAAGCTATGTGCCTTTCAACCCTTTTGCCAACTATTTAAATGCTTTGCTGCTTTGCAGTGTGCTCCTATGGTCAGAGCCCTATCACTTGTCAGAAGAGGTAGGGTATGCATTTTTTGGGACCAGAATGTAGCTGGACTTGACTTCCTGGAAATGAGCAAGCCTACTGTTTGGCTCCTACATAGAAGATCATGTAACTCCATGGCCTGGAAATGGAAACTATATGTAGCCACACCTGCTGATGCAAAGAGGTGTTCTGAAGCAGCTAAGTACAATGTACTTAAAGTTTATCAAAGTGTGTTGAAAATGTTTTTAGGTTCAGTAGCTGATGTTTTTTACATTTTAACAGTGTTATGCAGGGAAATGTTTCTTGTATTTGAGATTGCCAGATAGCTTGTATTATGGGCAATATATTTTGTTTGAGAAAATTGCTGTCTTTGAACAATACTTTCAGTTTATGTGGAGCCAAATATTTCTCCCAAATTGAAAATTTAAATACTTTGTCTGAATTCATTGCAATTCCTTCTGATCTAGAGCAGGATATGACTTTACAAATACACTAAATGCTATTGCTCCAAGTGACCCAGAAAACATTTTGCCTATATCCTTTTTCTACTCTGTCACAGTGGAAATGTCTTCTCTTGAATTGGTGTAAGGTGAGACTGGCTGCAGGCTTTTGACTTAGCAGCAAAACCAGCATTCAAGGTGGACATAAAAGCCTGAGGCACAAAACAGAACTAAAAGTTGCTGAAATAACAACAACAACAAAAAAAAAGGGTTGCTGTACTGAATGTCCTTACTAAGACTGTAGTAAAAGGGTTCAGACGTAATGGAAAGATATCCAATTGTTTGAAATTGGATTGTTTGAAATTGTTTGCCATCAAAATCTATAGAGAAAACGTGATTCCCCTGATTTTGTAACTGTCCAGAATGTATTGTAATTATATTAATGAAAACCAACTATCAAAGTGCATCCTGGTACTCTTGTGTCTTCTTAATAGAAGAAAATTGTTCCAAAGGCTTTAACAAGTGCTTGGGCCTTTCTGTTTACAAATGAGTCTGAGCTTGCAAGGGATCTTTTAGTTAACAGGAAGAATATATAACACGTTTATCAAATATTGGAACTGTGAAGTCAGAGTGAACAGATGGTCTTAGCAAAGCTGCCTATAATAATCCTATGGGCTGTGTGTGCCCTGCAGCCTCTTCTGCTGCAGGTGAGAAGTAGGGAAATGGAGGGATGCAGAGCTGTGTCAGCTTGGTTCGACTGCTGTCAGTTCCTCTGCAAACTGGAATAATGTGGTAGCTGTGCCCTATGGCAACACAAACATCCCAGGAGTTTAAAAGTGACACATTGACTGCTACATTTTATTTGACTACTTATTGCAATTGGCACTTTCTGAGAAGGAAATAATATGTTTATACTGGTGGAAGTATGCTACTTAGTATTTAATGGATTAAATAGTTGCACACTTTGAAACATGTAGTAGTGTGCAAAACGATGCTGTGATTTCCTATAGCATAAAGATTAAGCTGCTCTAAATCTGGCGTGCAAGCATTCTTTTAATATTTCAAGTGGGTGTTTCTCTCCTCATGATTGTAGCTTTTTTTTCCTCAAGTCTGAAGGGTATTTTTCTTCAGAAATGTCAGTATCTTCTCTGGATTTGTTGAAGGAGTCTGCTGGAAAGTTCAGAATTAATTTTCTCGTGAGCAAAATGCAAATTGAAGAGGGTAGAGTACTTAAACCTTTTCAGATGACCTTTCTTCAGAAGGCAAAGTTCTCATTAAGATATTGGAAAGAAAAGGGGGAAACAAAACTGATTTTGAACAGCGTGACTAAAAATCTCTCAACATTTTAGCTACCTGCTCCTTACTGTTCTTATTTACTCATTACCTTTCATTTAATTTAGAATTAAAGATAGCACAAGCACAGGTTCTTGGGTTTTTCCTTTAAAAGCACAGGCAGAAAAGCTGTGCAAAAAGGGAAAAATCTTGGCATGACTGACATAGCCTAATGAAAAAAGGAGATGATTTGCATCTGCTGAAATATAACATCAGTATGTGTTCTATTTATGGAGCATCCTGAGTCACAGGCAAGTTCAATGTTCACATCTGATGAGCATTTCCCTGCAAGTTCTCTGTTTGGGTAAAACAAGTCTAAATTGGAATTTTTTACCTTTTTTTAAATGGTCTTTATTCTTCTACAAGTTTCCAAGAAATGGTAGAACATTACAGCACTGAAAATATAACAGATGCATTTAAATAGACAGCAGAGGCAACTTTAAATGATGAATATTTTTAATATAATTTTGTAACAAATGCTGTAAAAGGATTAAAATGGGAGAGCAAGAATATTTTTAAGGTTGGTTGTTCAGAAATTTCATTCATCCTTAAGCAGTTGTTCTTCTGACGTCTTGTAGCTCTGTCAAAGAGAAGGAAAGTATAATAGTAATAGCATTTTGTTTTTATTAAAAGCAGGTAATATTAAATAAATTCCTGAAGCTATGATTTACTTACATGTAATGTAATAAATATAAGAAAGAAATAGGCCATTTGTTGTGGTTTGGCCTCAGCCATCAGCTAAGCACCGTGCAGCCACCTGTTCACATCCCCACAGCACGATGGGGAGGAGAATCGAACTCAGGTAAAACCTGTGGGTTCACATGACAGCGCTTTAATCATCAAAACAAAATCAAGTATCAATAATCAGTAGCAATGAAAAGGGAGACAAGGAGAGGAATTAAACCCTAGAAACAGAGGTGGTGCCCAGTACAATTGCTCACTACACTCTGACCAATGCCCAGCCTGTCCCTGATGTGCAGTTGGCAGCTCCTGACCAACCTCCCCAGGGTATTCACTGACCATGATGCTCCCTGGCATGGAATATCCCTTTGGCAAGTTCGGGAGTGCTGTCCTGGCCATGCTCCCTCCAGGTTCTTGTGCACCTGCTTGCTGCCAGAGCATGGGAAACTGAAAAATCCTGGATTTAGGGTAAGCACTGCTCAGCAACAATCAAGGTGTCCGTGTGTTACCAACATTATTCTCATACTGAATCCAAAGCACAGCACTGTACCAGCTGCCAAGAACAAAATTAACTCCCCTGTCCCAGCTGAAAGCAGTATACTTCCCATACTTCTCAGTCTGGCAGGAATTAGGTTTGAGTATTGGGCTTCTCCAAGTTTGTAGAAATAATACTAAAATACATTGTTTATTGACGACATCCTTCATGCAGAATACACTTCTCCCATCAGTACTGATTTATTCTGTGTATAGAAAGACTGTCATTGGGACGGAAGAATAAATTCCATTAATAGCAATACAGGAGCCACCTCACAGATGCTTTTGCATAGCTTTTATTCAAAATGTTACAGGGAAATAAGTAAAATCGATCACTGAGCATCATGCCTGCAATTAATAAAAAAAGTTGCATTTTTAAACATTTTTAGTGTATAGTAGGGAATATTTTAATAAATGAGGAGATGAAGGTTGTCCCAGGTAGCATTTTCAAAATACTACCAGAGCTCACACATGATACTTTTATGGGGTTCTCTTTTAAGTATCTCTCTAATATGACCAAGTCCTTATCAAATTGCTGTGTGTGCATGGCTTGGATTAAGAAGGAGGTATGGATTCTCAGTATTCAAATAAATTTGTTCTTTTGAATGACCTTTTCCTCTGTTACTTGTAAGAAGTGGCTTATCTCTGTTTTGGGCTTTTTGGGAACTTCACTAGACCTATATGTTCAGAAATACTAGCAATTTCCAAGTGCAAATATATATTTTTTATTATTATTTTAATTTACACTTTTTATAATTTTAATGTCATACTGGCATCTAAGCAAAATCTTCAGGTATCAACAATGCTCTAGTCCCCAGTGGTGTCCTGCTGGCTCAGTATTGGGCCCAGTCCTGTTTGCTATCTTTACTGATGATCTGGATGAGGGGATTGAGTGCACCCTTGGTAAATTCATGGACAACACCAAGCTGGGTGGCACTGTTGATGTGCTGGAGGGCAGGAAGGCTCTGCAGAGGATCTGGACAGGCTGGATCAATGGGCTGAGACCAGCGGAATGAGGTTCACCAAGGCCGAGGGCCGAGTCCTGCCCTTGGTGACAGCAACCCCAGGCAGTGCCACAGGCTGGGGACAGGGTGGCTGGGAAGCTGCCCAGTGGAAAGGGACCTGAGGTGCTGGTCAGCGGAGGCTGAACATGAGCCAGTGTGTGCTCAGAAGGCCAAGAAAGCCAATGGCTTCCGGGCCTGGATCAGCAGTAATGTGGCCAATAGTGGGGACAGCAGTGATTGTCCCCCTGTACTCGGCACTGTTGAGGCCACACCTCAGGAGCTGTGTCCAGTTCTGGGCCACTCACTACAAGGACATGGAGGTGCTGGAGGGAGTCCAGAGAAGGACAAGGGAGCTGGGGAAGGGTCTGGAGCACAAGTCCTGTGAGGAGCGGCTGAGGGAGCTGGGGGTGTTCAGCCTGGAGAAGAGGAGGCTCAGGGGGCACCTTACAGCTCCACAGCTCCCTGACAGGAGGGTGTAGCCAGGTGGGGGTCGGCCTCTTCTCCCAGACAACCAGTGACAGGATGAGAGGAAATGGCCTCAAGCTGTGCCAAGGGAGATTCAGGTTAGGTGTTATCAAGAAATTCTTCACAGAAGGGGTGATTACATATTGGAACAGGCTGCCCAGCGAAGTGATAGAATCACTGTTGCTGGAGGTATTTGAGGAAAGACTGGATGTGGCACTCAGTGCCATGGTCTGGTTAACATGGTGATGTTCAGTCGAAGGTTGGACTCAATGATCTCAGAGGTCTTTTCCAACCTAATTGATTCTGTGATTCTGTGCTTGGCCTGTAGCAGCTCTCTTTTTTTAGAGAAAAAGCATTGTTACATGCTGAGCAGGGTTGGGGTTTTTTTAGATATACCACGAGGGTCCTGCATTCTGATACGAGACTTTAAAGACAGATATGCAGTTACCATTGTTACACTGTAGGCATCTACTAAATTAATCTATTTTATTTCTTCACGTTAGCTGTTTATATTATTAGCCTGCAGGTCCACCGTTTGATGGACTAGATCCAAAAGTAGGGGAAATAGGCGACACTGGAAGAGTAAAACTGGCAGCGACTCTAGTCGGCAGAAACAGACGTTTCTTTTTTGTTGTTTTTCTTTAACTGAAACGCTATGGTTTGTTTTGGTTTTGGTTTGTTTTGCTGCCGGGGCGGAGGCGGCGGGGGAAGCGGTTCCGGGGCTGGGAGGGCGGTGCCGCCGCTCATGTGACAGCGGCTCCAAGGGGAAGCGGCGAGGGAGCCGTGCGGGGCGCGCCGGGGGCGCGGACAGGTGCGGCAGCCCCCCGCACCCCCTTCCCGGTGCGCGGTGGTCTTGGCCCAGCCGCGCCCCTTTCCCGGGGTGGTGGGGGGCGGCTGTACCACGCAGCGGGCGGGGGGTGGCGGCCGGGCGGGCCTCGGGGAGAGAGAGAGCGCGGCCTCCCTCCGACCGCTCCCCTCCTCGGAGGCGGCGGCCGCGCCTGCGGTGACGGGGCGATCTCTCGTCTTGTCTCGCAGGCCCGCGGAGGTGGCGGCGGCAGCAGCACTGGGCAGGCCCCAGCCATGGCCGACGTGAGTGCGGCTCCGCGGGGCGGGCGGGACGGACGCGGGCGGTGGCTTCTGGCAGGGGTGGGCTCGGGGGATGCCGCGGTCGTGCCGGGCCGGGGCTGGGCTGGGCCGGGCTGGGCCGAGTCGGGTCGGGCGGGGAGGGAGCTCCGGGACTGCCCCGCCCGCTCCGAGCGGCCGTGAGTAACGCGCCGCCCGTCTCTGCCCGCAGGACCTGAAGCGGTTCCTGTACAAGAAGCTGCCGAGGTAACGCGGAGCCGTGCGGGGCGGGCGGCGAGGGCCATCCAGTGCCAACCCCCTGCTACGGGCAGGGACACCTCCCACTAGACCAGGTTGCTCAGAGCCCCATCCAGCCTGGCCCTGAACACTGCCAGGGTGGGGTATCCACGGCCTCCCTGGCCAACCTGTTCCAGTATCTTACCAGTAAAAAAATTTCTTCCTAATATCTAACCTAAATTTCCCGGTTTTCAATTTGTACCTGTTACTCTTTGTCCTATAACTGCAGTCCCCTGATGAAGAGTCCCTCTCCAGCTTCCTTGTAAACTCCCTTCAGACACTGGAAGGTTACCATGAAGTCTCCACTCAACCTTCCCTTCTCCAGGCCGAACAGCCCCAACTTCCTTAGTATGTCTTCAGTGGGGAAGTGCTCCAGCCCTCTTACCAACTATGTGGTTTCCTCTGGACTTGATCCAGTAGTTCCATGTCAATCTTGTTATTGGGGTCACCACACCTGTAGTACCTGTACTAAACAGCACAAATGCTGAATTAGTGAAGGCATCACCTTTTTTCAATGTTTTCCCCTTCCTTGTACATTCGTTCACACAAAAAAAAATCTCTCCTACTAATTACTGTGTTTTTAAAATGGTGTCTCTTCTTCTTTTCTTCCTTTTTTTTTCTCCCAGCGTTGAAGGTCTTCATGCTATTGTAGTCTCAGATAGAGATGGTGTACCTGTTATCAAAGGTAACTTCAGCTTCTCACTGTGCTCTGCAGCTGAAATCCTGATTGAACAGCAGGGGGTGGAGAAGTACAGAAAAATTTTCATGGTGATTCCAAATAACTGAATATCCCAAATGGTAGAATCAAATTGGACTTTAAATAAAAGTTTAGTAGTTGATTATATACCTCTCTAAATATATCATTTTTGCTTGTGCCCTCAGTAATTGTAGTCCATGGAAGTTTTCCTCAGTGATAGGGGTTGGAGTGCTGTAAGGTTGTAAGGTCCTTGTATCTTCAAGTCCCTCAGAGCAGATTGATACCAAGTAGTAGATAGAGCTTGGCAGTGTTTTGTTGGCTGGGCTGGTCTGTGCTCAGAAAGAGTGGCATCCAGCTTTTACACACGTTTAGTTGGCTTTTTTGGTACTCTACTTTTTATGTTCTTCAGTCCTTGTTTCAGATGTTTTCATATTGTGAGTACAATAGTTTAGGGATACAAAGATTCAACTATTGCAGATTTATTTTGCTTAATGCCCCAAAGTATTGAAACACCCAGCAGAACTTGCACATCCTCACCTGTTTGCACTCAAGAGACTGTATGCCAGTAATCAGTTGGCTGGAATGGGTGCAGTGAAGGGCATGGAACCAAAGGGACATGAGCACAGGCTGTTTATCCTAAAGGAAAAGATTTTTCCCATGAAGGATGCTGGTGTAATGAGCTCTGATCATGCACAGAGCATTAAATGATGTACTGCTCATGAAGACTATCTTGTGCTCCTGTGGGAGCACCTCAGACGTATTGCATGTTCCCCAGCAGCAGATCAGCTTTTGGCAGAGCACTGAGCTGGATGAGGGTTTGGGATGCAGAGACACCATGGAAAGATAAGGATTTTCTTGTTTTGTTCTAGTTGCCAATGATAATGCTCCAGAACATGCACTGCGACCTGGCTTTCTGTCTACTTTTGCCCTTGCCACAGATCAGGGCAGTAAATTAGGACTCTCGAAAAACAAAAGTATCATCTGCTATTACAATACATACCAGGTGAGTAACGTCAGTGTGCCTTGTCCTCAGTGACTTGAGCATTGTCCTACATTACACTGAGCAAGAGAAAGGGGTTGTTTAAGGTGGATTTTCACTAGGCTGCTATTGAAGTAATTGTGGTTTATTTCTTACACAGCTTAAATCATTAAGCCAAACTTTCACACTATTTATTAAACTTCTCTTATATTTCTCAAAACTTGGGATTTACTGGTTGAAAATGGGAAAATGTTCTGAACAGGTAGTAATTGTGAATTTACAGTGTTGCTCATATGGTGCTATTATGATGGGTTATGTTCTCTTTTATAAACAGTGTTTGTTTATAATTAGGGACACCTAATACTAATTAAGTGCATGCAGTCTACTTCATAGCTAATCTTGCTGCCAGTTTGGCTTTGAGGTAAGAAAGCTTTGAAATACCACTCACATTTTTCACAAATTGATTATTTGTGTCCAGAAGCCCATCATCTACTACATTTCTGCTCCTTCATGAGTTCTGGTGGTCCTGAGAGTTTTTTATTGTGACTACATTAAACTGACCAGCTGTTTAGCCTCAAGTGTGTCAGACTTTGTTTGGAAAATACATGGGTGAATGAGTTAGTTTGCACACATTAATACATTGCTTTGATTCTCTTAATGCTTCTAGCTTGCTGTTGTGCCCAAGGTGCCAGTTCCCTGTTAATAGAAGAACAGATACTTCTGTACAGGGAACAGTATTTTAGAAAAATAAACCTGCCTGCCCTCCTGTTTCCTGTAGAGGGTGTGGTCTCCACAGTGTACTCTGCAGGGGTTGCAGCTGAGGTAGGGTTCTGGTGGACAGCACACTGTAGAACGTGGAGGCAGAGGGAAATGCCAGGTTTTCCATGTGCAGCTCCCTGTACTGTAGTGTAAGTTCCGTTGGTGTTTTTTAACCCTGAATCTTAAGAAATACATACACTGGAAAGCCACCTCTGTGGCTCTTGCTCCTGCTTGTCCTTTAAACTGAGGAGGCTGCTTGTTTCAGAAAGAATTTATGTGGAAAGTGTTTGTGTATCAGAGCCCTGACATCCAACATGTGTTAGCTGCTGGCTGAGCAGTTCTGTCTCCTTGCAGGTGGTGCAGTTCAATCGCTTACCTTTGGTAGTGAGTTTCATTGCCAGCAGCAATGCCAACACAGGTATGTCTTCTCATTTATTTTAAATATTGCACTATTTTATTTATTTTAATAATTGAAAATAAATTCCCTGAATTCACTTCAAGCTATGTTAACTTTGCTCCTGCTGTAAATTTTGTAAGCATATTGTGATGGTGAGAAAGAAAAGGTGTGAGTCAAAATTCACAGATTTTAGGTGGCTTGCTGAAGTTGTTATTCTTCTAGAAGCATATTTCTCCTGTGATTAACATTGCCCTTGCTTCACTGGCAGGTACTGTTCTGTACAAACCAGCTGTTCAGTCTCTTTCTGTCAGTCAGGCTAACAGTCTGCAGGAACATGTGCAAATTTGTCTTCAGTTCTGTGGGGTGGGGAAATCCTTCAGCCAGACCCTAGCCTTGCTCACGGGGGCATTGGCTAATGAATGTGAGCAGAAGGAATTTAATTCTGGCACTGCTGCTTGGGCCTCAGTAGCTATGGGAAGTGTCAACACAGTAGTGGGGGAGTGGTGTGCTGCACTGGGTGCCTCTTTTAGTGCCAGGGCCTTTAGACACCCTGCCTGGAGGTGCTGCCCACTGTTCACAGGAAAGTGAGTGGCTCACGTGGGACCTTTCAGGCTTTGAAAAACACTATCTCTGACTTGGGAGGGGGAGAGAGCTGCAGGCTTTGGAGAGAGACTTCTCAGTGATGTTATTTGATGAAATATTCTGTCTCTTCTCTCTTTCCAGGGCTGATTGTGAGTTTAGAGAAGGAGCTCACACCACTGTTCGAAGAACTGAGGCAGGTTGTTGAAGTTTCTTAGCCTGATGGTGTAGCCAGAGTGCAGCATTCCTCTGCAGCCCAGTGGACAGAAAGATTCAATAATCATCAGTCAAATAACACATCTCGGAAGAAATACCACAGCTCCTTAGTATACTAAGTAAGAGTAAATTGTACATAGTACTGAATCTGAAAAGATCTACTAGTGTGTTGTAGGTGGATGTTACTTTAGGCCATGCTTCTTGTATTGTGCAGTACTGGAGAGCCCACCAAAATAGCTCCCATGGAGTTTAGCTCAGCCAGCTGAGCCCGGTCAGCGCGATGCCCGCGGCTCAAAGGAGCAGCCCCCAGATCTCTTACTTTGCAGGGCACCAGGCACATGGCAGGGTGTGTCCTCAGGCCAGCCACCTCTACGTGTGGGAAAGCAGACCAGGTGGAGAGAGTGAGCAAAGATGTGGTTGGAGGCATTGTGAGAGCATGTGTTAGCGGTGATGTGTCAGTACAATCAGTCAATGTCCCGGCTTTCTTACACGGGTGGTGCTTTGGCAAGGGAGTGCTACTAATCTGGATGCTAGCTGCATCCTGCTTCCACTAGGAAGAAAGCTGTTTCTATGGAAGCTGTTGCTTTAGGGATTTTTCATGATGCCTAGTTAAGAGCATCCAACATCTCACTTCTTCATGGGTTTTTTTGTGTAATATGGTTGTGAAGATCTCATGTCTCATAGTCCTTGTGTGGGTTCATCACTGGTGACACTCTCAGCTTATTTACCCTTAGGTTTTCTTAAGCAAATGAATATAAATAAAATACAGTATTTTTAAATGACAGAGCCTAGTCCACTCTTCTGTTGCACTGTAATACCACACAGCACGTCTGCTTGTCTACAGAGAGAACAAGTCTCTTAATTGTTTGTAAATGCCCCAAATCCATGATTTTACAGGCTGAAAACCGATCAGTGTGTCTCTCAGTTGGGCAGTAATGATACAGTCCTAGGGCAATGCAGAGATCCTATTGCTGGGGGTCAATCCCATGCTCTTAGCCCCGCCCTGTTATTCCCTCCCATGTCCCCTTGTGACAACTGCCAAGCACTGCAGGTCTCTGCCCCAGGCTGGGAAAGAGGATGCCATGGTCCCTTGTTCTCACCTCATCCACCTTTGGTGCATCAGGAAGAATGTGGGGAAACTGGTGCTGGAAACGACAACTGGGAGTTCTTGGCTCAGAAAGATAATACAGCTTGTCAGTCAGCCTTTCTACATTTAAACTAAGCTGGAATAGGACTTCTGTTGCTGGTCATTTCAAAAGCAGCTGGAAAGTGTGTGTATTTTTGGCAAAATATGTTTGTGTTCCAGCAACGGCCTCCCCTTGCTGTTTTCTTTTGCTCAACCCATCTGTCTGACAGCTTCCACTGCCACCCAAGCGCCATTTCTTTCACTGGCTTCAGTTCGTGACACCGTGTGCTGAATGATGTTTCCAGCGTTTTGTGAGGCAGCATGTTGGTGTGGAAGAGGGAAGGCTGCGCTTGTGGTTTCCTTACAAGCTCCATTTCCAAGCTGTTTTCACAGAACAGTGATGCTGTTGGAGAATATAATCTCTCTCTTCCCCTTATGCTGTCTCTTTCTCACACAAACTCCGTAAAGGCTTTTAACTAAATGGGAGATGGCAGTTTGTTAAAGCTTCATTAAGGGAGAAAGAAGGACAAAACTTTAACAATACAGTATAGGAATATAGGTGGTAGTTTTATAATGACATTTTATTCAGAAAACGGTCTGTATAAAAATATTTACAAATATTTTGACTTTCTAAGCTGAAATAAAATGCTGTTCATATGTCCAAATCTAGGGGTTTTTTTCTTCTTCCAGTGTACTTTTGTCGTCGTCTTCTGCACTCTTCTCCCAGTAAAGGCAGTTATCAAACACCTGCTGCATGAGCATTACCAAACACAGGCCACAGTGTTGCATAGCAGGAGAGGTTTGCAGATGCTGTTTCAGCATAAATTTGACCATTATGTAGGGAGAGAGGGTCCCCCCTCTTTCCCCACCCCTCGAGGAGGCACAGGATTGCTCAGGGGATCTTGCAGCTGGGTCAAGCTGGTCTTGAGCCTCTCCAGTGTGTCAAACTTTTCTTCCAAAAGGTAACACCTATTTTGAGTACAGCACCAATGTCCTGGGGTTCCACTTCTTGTCTCCATAGTGAGCCACAGCACTGTTAAATGTGTGTGCTAGGAAGCAGCTACTGTTTCTCATAACCCTGGTTTGTATACAAGTGTGCTTACAGGATGCTGCTCACCATTAGCTACAGCTGCTGTTTGAAACAAGTGTTCACTTGTTGCCATCACTGTGGTAAAAATGTGTTTAACCAGAACTAAGTGTCATGCATCTGGCATGTTGAAAAAGGGCCTTGAAATACTCTCTGAATTGCGATATAGATACTATTTACAAAATGTAATTACTTCTGTCATTTTTCTTTTGGTTTAAAGCCTAATAAGGTAATAAAGAGATATATAATGTTTACAGAAAGGACCCATTTTAAATAAAAGGCTCAAGGTTACAGAATATTATACCAATGGTTAGTTGTGATGGAGCTTGCAATAAATTATTGAGTGCTCTGAATAACTCCAAAAGTTTTGAACAGTGACCACTTGTGTGATTGGTTGGCAGGTGTTTGAATTAAGCACATTACAGGTGTACCCCACATGTATCAAACCCACACTCTGGTTTTGCAGCTGTCCCCACATGTACCTCAGCAGCCCCAGAGCTGGGTGACATCTGGGTGGGGACACAGCGCTGGAGAGGTGAAGCTGCCCTCTGGTAAGCACTGCCTTCCCCTTGGAGAGTGGCAGTTCCTGCCAGTGGAGCAGGAGCACTGGCACACAGCTAGGAGCTGAGGGTGGCATTGCGCTCCTCCAGCTGCTTCCGTATTTGTGACTGCAACAGAAAGACAATCCATTAATGCTTGTCTGCCTGGGGGTGGGTGAGTACAACCAACCCAATTCCTGGTAGTTTTTAGGAAGTAGTGCTTTCAAGCCTTTACAGTGTCTTCTCATTCCTGCCTTCGTGACCTAGGACATGCAGTTTGTGCTGATGATCTGTGTTGTTTACCAGCACCTAATGACAACCTTAGAGATGCATGTAATTTTTTCTTACTAATGAGCATGCCTGTTAAAAGTGCATCCCAAAAATGCTGAAGTGGGTTTGCAGGTAAATATATTATGCCCCTGTGCTTGGAACTGGTGAGGCCACACTTCAACTGCTGTGTCCAGTTTTGGGCCCCTCAGTTCAGGAAGCTGCCTGAGTGAGTCCAGAAAAGGCCAGGGGGGGAAGGGGCTGGGTCACAAGTCCTATGAGGAGCAGCTGATGGAGCTGGGGGTATTTAGCCTGCGGAAGAGGAGGCTCGGGGGTGCCTATCACTCCTGTAACTCCCTGAAAGGAGGGTGTTGACAGGTGGGGGTCAGCCTCTTCCTGCAGGTAACCAGTGACAGGATGAGAGGACAAGGCCTCAAGCTGCGCCAGGGAAAGTTTAGATTTGGCATCAGGAGGAATTTCTTCACAGAAAGGGTTGTTGAACATTGGAATGGGCTGCCCAGGAAGGTGATGGAGTCACCATTCCTGTAGGTGTTCAAAAAAAGACTGTGTCTAGCTGACAAAGTGGTGACAGATCAAAGGTTGGACTTGCTGACTCCAGAGGTCCCTTCCAACCTAATTGATTCTGTAATTATGTGACAATGGTGTCTTCCAGTCTAGCTGGCCTGGCAGCCAAGTACTCCGTTGTTGCAGGTGCTGAACACTGTAGCACTTGGGTGGCACAGTCCTGGGGGGTTTATGGTGGCAGTACCAGGTGCTGCCATGTAACAGCAAACATCACCTTACCAGTTTCCACCGCAGTATTTTAATCCACTCGTCTGCTTCTATCCCAGTTTTTGCACACAGGTAGTATGTCCTTAGTGGGAACACCAAACTGTAAGTAAATGAAGCTTTCTTAAATTGCTAGAATAACTGGCAGTTCTCCCCCAAACTGAGCTCAGCTGGCCTGTACCAACAGTTGCTTAGACAGAGCAGGGTAGGGAGGCTCTGCTCCCATTCAGTCACCAGGGAGTTAACCAAGAATAGATGACAGTCATTTACAGCTCAGGGAGATGCTGCCCCAAGTCCATAAGGATGAAAGACCATCTGGGCACAGAAGAGGTTACCATGTGACCTGTAGCAGTGTCTGACCCCACCATCCATGAGTCTAGATGATGATTACTGATGCTTACAGAATTAGAAATGCCCACTACACATGGGCCCACCTTTTGCCAGGAGTAATTTGGCAAAGCCATGAAGGACTGAAAGAGATTGGCTGACAGAAAGACTTGTGAGTTAGAGGATGAGCAGGGTCACAGCCACTAAGGGACCTTTCAGAAGTATGCATTGTTTACATTTCAAAATTCCCTTTCTATTTTGACCTTCTCACCCAGATGGAGAAAGTACTGCAACTCACCAGAAACAATTTACTCTTTCCTGGGAATAGTCAAATTGCACAGCTGAGCATTCAGTTAAGTCAAGTGCTCGAATTGGTTCTGTGGCCTTGAAGAGAAAATGTTTTTAAAATGTGGACACAAGAAAACAGAAGATAAGGCTATCTCAGTTCATCTTCAGTGCATCTAGACCTTTACAGGCACCTTCACAGGTTTTTCCAGGCATAACTACCATAGCTGTAACACTATAAGCCCAAATTAGCAAGCATAACATCAGTGTTATTATCCTATGAAGTGAGCTTCATATGAAAAAGGCAGGACAGTTCACATCCAGACAAGCAAGAGAGATCTCTACTGCAGGAATGTTTGAGCTACATGGAGGCTGCTGAGGGCATGGCTGATGCCTTATAATGTAACAAACACAGTAGCAAATCTGGTATCATTTTCAGCTAAGGTTTGCAGAAACAAACAGATGGTATAGGTCTTATCAGACCTAGACAGCTGTTGGAGATTTAATTCCTTAGTGCCTTAAAAGGATGAAGCTGAGTAAGGAGAAATGTAGAGGCAAAGTTAAAGCTGTGCTTGCAGCAGGAGCGATAGGTTTGGCTGCCTGAGAAGCATGTGTGTGTGCATGTATGTACACACACACAAATATGTATATATATATATATGTATAGGTGTGGAAGAGTTTCTTTGGACAAGCTCAGGTGCAGGGACATAGGCTGGGTATAACAGCAACCCATCTCCCTTAGGAGTTTCATTCTCCCTAGATGTGAGTTCTTCCTCCATTTGTTTCAGCCTCACACTGTTAAGACCTCAGAAGGGGCAGCTTAATTGCTTTCTGCCCAAACACCCTTAGCTGTTTTCCATGGTCCTTCACCAGGTGTATGGAGGTGTCTGTTGCTTTCTTATCTTTCCTTAATTTTTTTTTGCTGACTCAGTGGCTGTTAGTAATACCCTACATTAGAAGAAAGCCCCTTGTGCTGTGGTGTGCTACCAAATGCTATCCCAGGGTCAGCAGCAAGCTGCTCACCTGTAGGTACCTGCAACCCCACAGTAACAACAGGAGTGCCAGGAGACACTGGAGCTGCTGCCTGGAAGGAGGTTGTATTTCTGACAGAGACACCTTCTTGCCTGGTAAGTCACTAATGGAGTGCTGCTCTTGGAAATGCTATCCTGCAAACTTAATTCAAGCTTGTTTGAACTGAAAGAAAAACTGATGGAAAGCGTTGCAAAAATCTGTTTGTAAATGGCAATGTTTGGTGAGAGGAGACAGTTGTGTCTGCTCTCGTAAAAATCTGTCAGAGGCTTGAAATAGGGCATAGAAAAGGTGAACAGTTTGGCTCTGTTTATGAATCAACCTCAAACAGAGGCATTGTAAGGGCAAAGAAACTCTAGAAGTGTTTCTTATGTTTACTCGGATTAAGATAGAAATGGAGCAGCAACTGTAAGCACCCAATGTTTCTTCCCACATGCCATAGGTTAATCTTTGTCAGAAAGAATTTTTAAATGAATGGTTTTCTATGTATGTCATGAGACCACTTGAAATAAAAGGATGAAATCAAATAATGCAAAGGATACTACCAGTATTTTTATAACTATTTTAGCAGCATGCTTTCTGTTAGGTCTAAGCTACCAATAAAGGTTGTGTTGTGCTGGTAGCTTAAAATCCACTTAACAATACAACCCAAAAATGTATTGTAGGCCAGGCTGGACAGGGCTTGGAGCAATCTGGTCTAGTGGAAAGTGTCCCTGCCTGTGGTGGAGGGCTTGGAAGGAGATGTTCTTTGATTTCCCTTCCAACCTGAACTTTTCTGTGATTCTGTATAAAAAAGCCCTGTAAACTCTATTCCGTAGCTAAGACTGGCAGAACACAGTGAATGTTTTCCAGCTGTAAAACTTTCTTTCTCTTTTTGAAGTCATCAGCAAAACTGACTTTACTTGACAGGTTTTAGCCCTCTGACAGTATGGGAAGCTTTAGCTTGGGAAGCTGTGAATACAGATGTGAGAAGCCATAAATACAAGGAGGCTGCAGCTGCCTGTAGAGCAGTAAACAGTAGAATTGGTGTTTGCTACTTACTGTCTGGTCTTTGAAATACTTAAGTTCATTCCTATGCAGTGTAAACCACCTTGTCTTCCAGTTCTGAAAGATCAAGAATGAATGGTAACTATTTGGGGAGAGTTTAGTCCTGCACTTCGTAGGAAAGAAAAACTTTTAAAGCTGCTGACTTGCTCTGGCTTACAGTTGTGCTTTGTTTTTGTTCAAAACACAAATAGCTCCTCTCTGCAGGGAAATACAGGAAAACCAATTTCAGCTCCTCTGGGTGATCAGAGAGTGGAAGCAATGAGTAAGTTTCCCTTACCTTGACTATTTTGCCTTGTTTTATCAAATATCCTTCTTTGGTACCAAGCTGTGAAGTAACAAGGAAAGGGATTTGGGTTAGAGACTGAGCTCTGCTTCTAATTCCCACATCCCCCTCTTTGCCTGTATCAGGAAGATGAATCAGCAGCCTGTTCTTTAGGAAACTCCCCAGAGCCACTTGCCCTCACTCCAACACTCCCCTCAGATGGCTGGATCCACCACTAGGGTAAACATGGACCTGTGCTAGCTCTGAAGGCAGCCCCCCAGACTGTGCCTCCCTCAGTGGGCTTCTGGCCTGCACCTTCTCAACCAAACACAGCAAAACAGCTGCAGTTACACTTTATTTAGTAAAGCTGGATGGTTGCCTCAGTACGTGTTTTGACCAGAAGCACATGGGGTTTAACTGACAGTGGAATTATCCCCAGAAAATACTCCTCAAATACAAACAGGTGAAAATACTGTTTTACTGAGCTGTTACCTTCTCTCAAACAGGCCCATGCTTGACAGGAAAAACCTGTTACGTTCAATGTGCTTTTTGAAAGATTGGGGTTTGAACTGTTTCTCTGGCATCATGAGTGACATTTGGACCTTATGACTTCTCAGATACTGAAACACTGTGTAGAGACCTGGCTGTGAAACTGCAGAGCTCTGAAAATCAAAATCTTGCCAAGTTACCACTTGTTCTTGAAAAAATCTTACCTTTTTATTGGTGGTATGTGAAAGTCAAGCTTATTTGGAGGTTAAAGTGTAACTTGGTAATGAAAGGTTGGTTGTGAGACACATCGGAAGTGGTTGTTCTAGCAACTTCATTAACCTATATTAACATAACTCTTCCTCTTTTCCTCCAAAATATAGCATGGAATTAAAATGCTTTCCTCTCTGTTCAGAGCAAACTGTTCTGGAGAAACCACCTGTCTTACTTAGATATGAGTTACAAGTGATTTAGAGACTAATTGCTGTCCAAGTGAGTCTCAAATGTCAGAATAGGTGGCCCAAATGTATGTGATGATCTTTTCATGTGTATTTGTTTTTTTAACTCCTGATAATGTTAATAATGATAAACGGTTCTAAAAGATAATATGGGAATGAAAATCTTTCATATATTCTTTGTTTGGATAGTCAGACTCACCTAGGTCAGCTGCAGACAAGGTGTTCCCAGGAACAGCATGGAAGTGACAACAATTATAAAAGTCTTTATTTGCCATGGGACTGTATTGAGCAAATCTGTATTTGTTTTCCCTTGTTGGCAGAGACTTCCTGTATTTACAAACCCATAAAGGGATTAATAACCAGTCTTACTCCATAGCTTACTCCAGCAATCATGCTAGACTCAGGCCAGAAGCACCCCTCCCACCAGAACACCACTTACTGAGGGAGCATTTGGGACAAGGTCACTTTCTGTCCTTCCTGTCTGCATTGCAGTGTGAACTCGGACAGACTCATAAATGGAAGGTTCTTCCACTTGCCGTGGGTAGGGATGCTTCAATACAATTAAAGTTCCTGGAGAGAAAAGAGCAGGACTTAGCCATCTGGCAAGACCATCTCAGAAAACAACTTGTCAGTAGCTACATCTCTGAGGAATGGTTAACTTCACCTTTTCCTGAAATTAAAAAGGCAACCGTGAAATCTGTAAATATATGATACCTTTACCCTTGCAAATGTTTACATGGCATCTCTTGACTCATTAAGCCAAGAGGCTGGCTGGAGGGTAGGCAGGTTGCTAAACTAGATAGGAGGCTATGACAGTCTTGGGTTTGCCAACATCCCACTAGTTGTTGCTTAAATCACTTAATCTGTCACAGCTTTGGACATGGGCTTCCTAACAGCAAACCCATGTTACCACCGCCTTCAACTGTTTTTACCACAGCTCTTTCCAGTTAAACATTTTCATTATAGCGGTTCTTCTTTTCCCCCAAATACAATCATGTTTACTGCATGTTTCCTGAAAAAAAGCTGCATTCACGATAGTGAATCTATTACACTTTTCAAAATAGTGAAGAATTCCCTTAAAATAGTAACTGCTCTGCCATCTAACTCCATTCTTTAAAAATAATGTCACAGCATACCAAATGCTGCTCCATTTGCATTTTATGCAGATATTGCAGCTCTTAAAGAGGAGGGATGCTGCAATTGGTAACAAGTTGAACTTGAAACCTACAGATGTATGAGTAATTTTAAAGTATTCCGTAATGAGAAGGGCTAAAAAGAGAAGTGAAAAAGTTGTATTTGAAGTAACCGGCTGAAATCTGTTTGCAGGCACAGGGGGGGTATGCAAATAGGATCTATACAATGTGCTGTAGGTGGAAAGTCAACATTAGTTTATTTCTCTCTGGTCTTGCATAAAAATAACACTTTACCATTTTAAAAAAAAATTGAGAACAGCTACATCAGCACTCTAGAGAAACTACTCCTAAGCTGTTGCATAGAATCAGGGTATCATCATCCGGACACCATGGGTAAAAAGCCCCATTGCAGAACTGAAGGACTAATTTAACATTTTATACAGTATTTGTTTTCTAATGAGTCCTCTGTGGAATTTTATTTTTTCCTCCACGAAGACACTTGTACAGAATAATCTGGTAATTATACACAAGGTCTAGAAAAAGCTGCACTGTAGCAAGATTATTCTGACATGTCAACATCTGCTGATGCTTGACTTGGAGTTGACTCTGTTGAACCCCTACCCCATTTTTGACAAGAAATGATTATGACCCAGGAGAACTTTGATACCTGTATCTGAAGGAACATTGCCTGAGCGTTAACTTTTTCTTCTTCTCTACTGTTTTCCATGGTATGGTAAGGTGGAAAGTTTCTTAAAATGTTGTTAAATTTTTTATTTTTTTTTTATTCTGTAGTACATCTGACTTAGAGGTTTCACAGTGCCAGCAGAATCCGATTAGGAAAACTTAAGGTGGCAAGTGTTGGTCCTGTCCATAGAGATCAGATAAAACCAATGTCTTGCTTAATAATGTCTGTAACACATGCAATGAGGGAGTGAGGAATGGGGAAATACAGGTTTTATGTGATCTGAAATCTTTAGAGAGCTAGGCCTGTGAGTGCATGCCTGATTTCACAGGAAAAATATCTCACTGGCACAGAGGATACATGCAGGAGCTCTGTGTTTAAACCACTCTTGAAAGCAATTTGAAAAGAGAGTGCTTTGAAAGATACAAGTGCCATATTGAGTGTGCATGAAGAAATCAGCAAAGCAGCCCTTGAATTTAATGTTTGTGTTAGCAGAGTACTGGTGCATGTTTGGTGTGTGACATGTTACAGTTAGTGCATGTGCTAACTATCACTTAACTGGTCTCTTGCATATATAATTAGTACTGCTCTGAGTTATTTGCATACACTTGCCACAGAGGATATTGAAGTTTTTGGCATTAACTTGCACTGACATGTCTTCAACCCTTACACTTGAAGCTAATCACAAAACTGGCATTATCATGAGAATATCCACTTTGTTTCTCCAGGGATTCTAATCTGATGGTGTTCAATTCCCTTGTAGGAATCAAGTTTAATATTTTGACCCTTAATTCAGGTAGCACATTGGTTGTTAAAGACACCTGTGCTTTTCTCTCTCCTCTTAAAAGCGAGACAAATTGCTGCGATGGCAGATGGCATCAGCATGGTGATGCACTGTAGGCAGAACAGGAGAGGTGGTTAGAACACATTCCCTACAGGAAAGAGGAGCATAATGCTGGAGACTCTGTCCTTGGACAAAGAACAGTAAACCAAATGATTTTAAATTGCTTTTCCATTTATTTCATTTTTTTCATTTATTCTAATTTAACATTTTATACAGTATTTGTTTTCTAATAAGTCCTCTGTGGATTATTTTTTTTTCCTCCACAAAGACACTTGTACAGAATAATCTGGTAATTATACACAAGGTCAAGCAAAAGCTGCACTGTAGCAAGATTGTTCTGCCATGTCTGCATCTGCTGATGCTTGGCATCTTGAAATCTGATGATTTCAACTTCATAGATGAGTATTTATTTTCTCACTAATGTCGTGCTTTGGTTTTGCCATTTTTGAGAATGTTCTATTCTACTGGAATGTCTCCTGATATTTTGAAATGCTTCCTCCTCTCTGAAATCAAAAGGAGCTCATAGCCTGGTTAGCAAAAGCCCAATAAGCTTATGTGTGGTTTATCTTCAAAGATCTTGAAAGATTTTTTGGAGTGGAATGTTTTTAGATACCTTAGGTTAATACAAATGTGACTTTATGAAGAGGAACATTTCAGTAAAAGATCTATTTGCTAACACATCAGAAGTTCCTTTTAGTTAGGTGTTTGTGAAGTATGGCTATAAATGTGTTTGCACACACAGTATGGCTCTCCTTACCTGTTTCACTGCCAATTAAAGGCTGGTTTGCAAAATGCATGACCAATTCCTTCAAGCTAGAAAATTCATTAAATCCAAATCTGAATGAAGTTCCTGTATGTTCAACATGGAAGTGTTTCACAGAATCTTTTCCCCTAAAACAAAAGAGGAAAATTTGTCACGACATAAATGCCAAAGGCATTTGGCATGTACAGTCCTTAAATAGCAGCTATCACCACAGGGAATCTGACCAAGATCACAAGCTGATGATCATTGTCCTAGTAGTTATATTACTGCCATCACTGTCCCTCACTTGTACTCAACACACCTGAGAATCAGATTTTAATTGCTGATTTACAGATATGAGATGATGAAAGCCTAGAAAGGCCTAGTAGGTTAATTTAACCCTTGCATCAGCAAAAAGACTCACATAAGAGATTTCCAGCCTCCTGCCTAAATGGGATGAAATCCCTTCACTTAGTGGACTTTAGTCTTGATGGGGTACTCAGTATGTGTCTTGCTTTTCAAGTAGCATCCCAATCTCATTGAAAATGTCTTCTGTTTCCCTTTGAAAATTAGGCTGTCTCTGTTTTGCACCCAAACAGGAGTTTAAAAACCTAGGTTTAAACACCTAGGGCTTTAGAATTTGTTTGCTTTGTCCCTGTACTGAGATGATTGGTTCCACTAGGATGGGCACTGACAAACATGAACCAGGGTCCTTGTTCTGTAAGGGAAGTAACAGCTTTTGTTTATGAAACCTGATGGCATTTAGAGAAGTGTGAAAGGTCTCACTTCCTGGGTAGGCAATTATTTTGGCTTCAAAAGACAGTGAAGCATTTACTGCAAGTATTTCTCCAGTGAAAAAGTTACTTTTGTTAATGTTACTAGCACTCAAAATAGTTGAGTAAACTTTGTCTAAGGAATGACTTATATAGCAAATATACTGAAAAATGGTGAAGAAAATGAATTACAGTCTCTTTCATTGTTGATTGCCATTTCCAAAGAAGATTATGATTTCAAACAGGTATTTAAATATTTATCTTTGCACAGTATTTATGATATTGTAGAAGATGCCCCTATGGGCCTCACACAGGTTTTGTGCTACAGTCAGCTGAGGCACAACAAGCCAAGTGCAAGTGCTCCACACCAGGGAAGAGCTGCTGTGACTCTGCTGCGATTACAGGGTTTTCCATCTTTTTGTTTAATTTCACAAGACCATGTTGCAATGAGAGTAAATTCTACTCTGCTTCCTACTTCCTTTTCAAATTGGCTAATGGGGGAGGAGATTTCAGGCAATATGCAATCTCTCTTCCTACAGCTGTCAATAAAAATCTCAAGGGATGTCTAAGCAATTTTTCCTTGGAAAAAACCCCAAACCATAGTAATGACTGCAGTTCCTTGTGAGGCTGAGGCAGAAAGTAAAGTAAAAGCTACAGAAGACATTTTAGGACAGAAGGAAAATGACAGCTAGAATTGCTGAAGTTATCCTTTCTACAGACGTGTATCAGAACAAAACTGAATTACTTATTCTAAAATAAAGTTTTAATATTAGTCAAAAAGAAAATTAAAATTAAACACCAGGAAAATTGTAAAACATTTTAAAATCAAAATCAGTTTTCAAAGGATCTGTACCACCAGAAACAACAGAAACTAATATAACAGAATAAAAGATCAAACTTCAGACTGGGCTGTTCAGTTCATATGGTAATGCAGTAACTCTAGCTACATGAAGAGCTGAACAAGAGATTGGAATGGTTTTGAAATAGACTTTTGTAGATCTTCTAAGGCTAGAATCTGTTAAAATAGCAAATTTATTTTCATTGGCTAACACTTCTGTTTCCTATTAAAAGAACTATTTATATTTTAGCTTATTACAATAAGTTGTTTCCTGAAAGCCCTTTAAAACTACCTTCAAGATATAAATAATTTTTTTTTAATTGTCTGAGGTAGTTATCTCAAATAATGCTTAGTTACATTTTAAAGTAAAAAAATACTAACCAGCGAAACAGTCATTAATTAGTTGGGTTTTTTTTTTTTAAGGGAAGCTATTACTTATAAATGCCACTGTTCTTTTTGGCAACACTTGCACTCATTTCAGTCATTGGTGCCCTGAATACTCGTTTTGTAGCATCCCCCAAGCTCCTTGTAAATAGGGCTGCCTAAAGTGGTAATAATTTCAGCAGTGTGTGTATAGGCATATTTGCTCCTACGTTGTCTTTCAGAAATGAAACACCTCATCGTTGCCTTTTCTGGAGAACAGGGTCTGTGCAAATTGCACTTTTCTTAGTTCCCAAGCAACTACTCTTCCAAATTGTAACAGCTTCTGGTACTGAATATGCAGAAAGCCGCAATCTCAGTGGCATATGCTGTGCTCCTGTCAGGGGTGTAAATAACCAGCAGCATCACACAGATCAAAAATACTTTAAAAAGTTACTGGGTTCAGCTGAGTTGTGGCCATGAATTGTTCAGAGGCTCAGTTTGCAGCAGAAATGAGCTTGAATGCATCGGTTTAAAATTTTGGTCTCGAGGCTGCTTGTATCACACAGTTGCCAAAGGCTACAAATGTATTTAGGTCTGGTTAGCTCCACCCAGCTGACATTCATGGACTGCCTTGTGTGTCTATTGCATATGTCCTTAGGTTGCCTCGCTGAAATACTGTGGCTTCTCTCCTTCTTGGAGATTATTTAAATGTGATTCAGTAGTGAAGTATCCAGGTCAGGCTACCTCTGCTCTGTATTGGTTGTATCCTGAACAGTTGTGTCCTAAACTGCTGTAATTGACTTCAAGGCCCTGATACCTATCACTTGCAAGATGCTGTTCAAATCAGTCATGCAGACCTGGCTAAGACTGAACCTTAGCCCACAACAGAGGAGTAAAAGCATGCATTCAAACACTGGATCATTTTTCAGAGATGATGGTTCCTATACAGTGATTCAGAAATTAGCAAAGTTAGCACCTGTTAAATGTTTGCTGCTATCTTCATCATAAAACTTTTCCAATCAGCTGTTTGTTAAGCTCTTTTAACTGATGTACAGATTTGTATCATGCAGACTGAAAATTTACAGCCATTCTATAGAACTGTGTTTTCTACCAATAAGATAAATTCATAATTTGGAAAAATGAGAGCAATTGTCAAATCCAATTTTTTCCTCTAACAAAATATCATTCAGTGGGATTATCCCAATAGAAATATATTTCAAAATGGTTTAAGCCCTAGGAAAATAAAACCTGTAAATCATGGGACATTCAAACACGGAAGTAAGTGCAGCATTAGATTAGTTCACTCTGTCCATACCCTACCTTACAGAGAGGGAGTACAAATCTTCCCTGTCATTACTCTTCCTCAAAAGATAGCTCCCATCCTGCCCGTTGGAGAGCAGCAGTGCTTCTGCTGCGTGTCGGGTGAGGTTGTCATGGTACCACCTGGAGAGACACAAGGGGTTAAAGCAGCACTCACTCAGCTCTTAACCGGCTGCTGCCCTGCTTTTTGGAGCAGGGTTAGTTGCAGTCTTCCTCTACAATTTTAAGTTACCACCCTCCTCGCAGGCACTCACAATTTACACAGATTTGTGCCACTTCCAGTGGCCTCCTTTTGACACACTCAAAAATTAACTTTTCTTTTTAATGCAGAGTTCTGTACAAGCAGCCAACTGTTTTACTGGGTCTAAAAAAATTCTGCAAATTCTACTTGTATGAGCAATAAATTACCCAGGTCCATGCTGATAAGGTGAAAGCTGTATTAGAGGGTATACAGAGCCCTTTGTCTATTTTCAGAAGCTGTGCTTCCTGACATATGTGTATTCTTTGGTACACTTCCTCTTCTGGGCAAACAGGCAGCACTTAAACCCCTCATAAACTGTGTATTTCCCTCAATGCATCTTCACTGCCAAGATCTGCAATTAAACATGCTTGTCTAAGCTTAGAATTAAAGGGATTAAATGTCAGAATTTCAGCGAAAATGAAGATGTCTTGCTGTGGTTACCACTTGGCCACACATGGTGCAAGCAACAAAGGAAAATATCTAAACACTGTTTCAATTTATCTTCAGTGAAAATTAATTTCATTTTTATGTGAAAATTTTTGCAAGGAATTCACAGGGAAAAAGTCCTGCAAAGAAGTCCAGGAAGTGTAGCTTATGGGTGTGTTTCCATTCAGAATGTTCCACAATAGAAACACCCAATTTTTTACAATGGACAAGGATCTCGCTGGGAATGAACCTGAAACTGAACACAAAGAGCTGGAGCTCTAAAAGGTTGGAGCTGCAGTACTGCAAGGCATGTGATATTAACAATAGCTGTGCACACACACACACACACACACACACACACACGCAAATCCTGAGGTGCAGATGGAGGGAGGGATACCACACCCAGGGCTCTGCTGGGAGCCAGCTTCCCTTGTCTCTATGTGGAGTGGTGCCAGGTGGCCTTTCCCTCCCTTTAAACTGGGTGTGCCTGTAGCGTTGTGATCAAAGCCTGTCACTGCTTCAGCCAGAGAAACACAGTTTCACTGAAAGCAGGAGTGCCATTGCAGCGCTTTCCAGAACTTGTATCGTAGCAGTCTTCAAAATGCAGGTGTAATTGTATCCTCTTTCTCCTTAGCTGTTCATCCCAAGTTTCCACCAAACTTGGCATCTCACACAAAGTTTTAACTCTGAATTTGGATGGCTGCCTATTTGAAAGGCCAGCTGGCTGATAAATTGCTTTATGAGAGACTGCAGACTGTTAACCCAGAGGAAGACAAGATCCATGTGAAACTCAATACAGGCAGGGTGTTGCTGCTTTGGCTCTAGAATGTGGTCCATCTACACAGTAGAATAAAATAATGAATATTTAAAGATCAAAGTGTCATCCTGTAGAACACCTGTTAGCCAAAATCCACTTTGGGATTAACTGCCCAAGTAAGTAATGGGCAAAGGTCAGATCTGTCCTGATGTGGAGAGGATCATTTCAGCATGGCCAGACCTGCAGCTGAGAATGCAGCACTGTGTTTTGGGTGGGATTTCATAACACTGCTTGGCCCACTTCTGTGCAAAAGAAGCAGATGTTGAGAAAATCTGTGAGTGGTCATTGTCATAGTTTGAGGTTGCTCATAACTGTTACCTTATTTCCAAAAAATGCCTTTTATTAAAATTTTAAAAGAGAAGTCAAGTTTTAAATATACTGTGTTTGAATTCACTCTCTTTAGACATAAAAGGCTACTGACTAATGAAATGTTACTACTATGCAAAAAATAGATAAACTAACCAAAAACCAACAACAAAATCCTTGACTGGGAAAACAATGTTGTCTGAAAGTGCAGTTTTAAAACTTTGCTGACAAGGCTGCACCAGTTTCTCACCTAAATATGCTGTCTCAGACAAAAATCCCTCAAATGTTACTGTGTTCCTCTTGTTCAGCTCAAAAAATAGAAGTGGATGGTAGACAGCAATGCAGATCTTGGTGTCAAAGGGACTGTTAAACGTAGTTTTGGGTTTTTTCTCTTCCTGACTGTGACAGTTCAATCAGGTTACTTTGATATTCCACTGTGAAAATGGTCACACAAGCTTTATTCCAATTGCATAAACAAAGGTAAAATTTTTAAATGCTGCAGAAAATTTAGAACTTGCACCACAGACCACCAGGAAGGTAAACAAATACACACCTATGCAGTTTGCTCTCACAATCAAGCCTGAGCTTACAATACAAGTAGAAATAAACAGGACTAAAAATAAACCCAAACAGTCCTGTGGTTAGACATTATTAGATATGCTTCAGCTAAATTTAAGTATTTGTCAGAGGGAGAATCCTTCTATTTATCTATTTCAGAAAAAACAAACAAACAAAAAAAAAACAAACAAAAAAAAAAAACTTTTAAGCAGTCCTTTGAAATTTTCAGGCAAATCAAGATGGGAGTTATGGCTCATTTGGCAAAACTGTAAAAGGCAGTCCATCTTCATCTTACATTTTGGTTGTCTTCTGAGTTACACCTGGGGCAGGAAACTGTTGATACAAAATACAATACTTCATGCCTTCTTAAAATGAGACATTAAGGAAATCAAAATGCTTTACAAACACTCATCTCTTTGAAGTCCCTAAACAGTCCTTAATAAAGCTGAATTGTCTTAAATCTTTGATTTTTGAACCATGGTGAATAATGTTAGATAAATGGGCTGTTTCTGAAGGTCCTTCCACAAGTCATCTTTATAGAGTCTTGGTATTCACTAAAAAACAAATCCAGAAATATGCTCTGTGCTTTGACACCTTTCAGATTGAAAATCATCAGAAATGTAAAAATTGCCTGAGGTTCTTGATTGAGATTTCTCTGAAGAAACACAAGAAGAAAGATAGATAGAAGTCCTTCCCAGCTTCAAAGCCACTTCTGCTGGCTGCCCTTGGCCCTGTATGCCCTCCTGTCTGATATTTATACACCTGGGAGATTTCTCTTTTCTAATTATTTCATTTCTCCTATAAAAAACCAAAAATCTATGTACTCAACTTTTTGGGGCTCCTTTTCTATGACTTGACTAGCAGTCTCAGGCTCGGAGTTTATAGCTGCTGTCATTTATCCACTCTTGCTACTTTAACTTCATCCTAAGCAACACTAAATCTCTTTATCCCATCCTTGTAAGCAGATTTGTGTTGTCAGTGTGTGTTGTTGAATGACCATCCTATACTTCCTGCTCTTTGGATTGGCCAGTGAAAGCCTGTCTTAGGATGGGCATGCACACCCAGTGAGATCACTTTTGTTAGCCCTTGAAAAAGAAAGCATTTTCAGATATCAGCCCATTCTTTAGGTCAGACTGCTTTGGTGACAGCTTAGAGGAAGGACTTTACTGAAATGGCTTTTATGGGAAGGAGAAGGAAGTGAGACAACTTGTGCCCCAGAGAGCCCAAACTCCTCAGAGCACACAGCCTTGCCCTGAAGATCTGCCCATCCAGTGGGGTTTCCCCGAGGAATAAGCTGGTGGCTGCTACAGTACAAGCCACATTTGTGCTGGCCAGCTGTGCCCCTGCAGTTGTGCTAATCATCACAATTCTGGAACAGGATGCACTCAAGGTAAAATCTCTTCTTAAGAAGATCTCTGAGTAGCTAATGCAGTGACTAAAACTAGCTACACTGTGGTGAAATCAGGAACATGTTACAGCAATGTCTGGGGTGGGAAATTCACTCTTCAGGTGAGAATATCATCCTCAAAATGTTCATTTCATTTCTTCAACAACACAATTTGAAGAATGAAAAGTGTTAATGAAACTTCTTATCTATGTCCCCTGTGGATCAGAGAGCCCTTAGGTGTGGCATCTGTCATTTCTGATACTGCTGTTCTCAAAGAAACCATATGGATATATTGCAAAACATTTCTGCCTGTGTAAATAGGGGCTGTTGAATAAACTTGTAGCTGGTATCAGGTGCATTAATTTTTTAACAATAACAGAATACACAAGGAACACAGACACTCATCCATGAAAGCATGGCTGTAGAGTGACTTGGATAATTCTCTTCTGAGCCATTTTTATGTGCAAACTGTGTAACATCCAAAAATTACTATGAAATTGACTCACTAGTTCTCTATTTTTGGCACACTCTATTTCAGCAGCTTCCAGCTCTTATCTGTTAAGTTTAGTAGTTTGGGATTTTTTGAAAAGTTTTTTCCTAATATCTAACCCTAGAAGCATTACCCATCATCTGAAAATTGCAAAAGGGTTCTGTGTACATAATGTCACTAAAAGTGAAGTTTTGGCAATGTTTTTAATGGTTCATAACTTGACAGAGCTCTAGAGAATCTACAAAAGGGCAAGAATGCTAAGACAGAAGTTACACGTGTCAGGCAACCAAAATCGGTATTTATTAGACATCCTTTCAATGTGTTACACTGAAATACTTAATCATGCACCTATGTAAAGTACTCTGTTGGAATACAAGGATGCCATCATATGGGAAAAAATAATTTAAAAATAGAAATAAGAGGAAATAACATAATTGTATCCAGTCTTAAGGTTTCTGTCTTCTAACTGTAGACTTTCACTAGTTCAGCTTCTGCTTTTCACTTCCATTTTCTCTCCCTCTTCTTTCAACTGCCTTCATTCTGATTTTCACACATTATTTGGCCCACTTTCTAGTTGCTTTCATTTTTCTCTTGCTTAAATCAGAAAATAGAGATGAAAAAATTCTTGTGACAATTTACCCTGTTCCAGTCTAACATGTTCCTCAATTCCTCAATTTTATTATCACCTGATCTAGGCCTGTGACCTAATTTCTCTTCTGTTACTCAAACTAAGCATGAAATGTATTGTCCAGGCTTAGAAATATAATCTGTCAGGGTACTGTCAAACCTGGAAGAGCATAAAAGCTCTGCTACAAGGGGTGACAAAGAAAGCTTGGACTGTAGAAGGAAAAAAGGCTACAAAAATTTGTTTCCTCTTGCCCTGTGCCTTTCACTTTCAACAAACAGTGTCACTCAAACTATGCTGTTTTGGGGTGGAACCTGTGCTACCAGCCCAGCCTGTAGTTCCTCAGATGACGAGATATTCCACATTCTCATGTCTTGCGCAAATTACAATGTGGAATTCCCCAAACTCACGCCGTACGTGCTCAGCCACAGGAGTTCCACACTGCAGTATTCCAGCTGTCCTTTCAGCTCTAACAGCAATAAAGGCAACTGGAAAATGGAGTCACTCTGGGAATAACCAAAGAGGCTTTCAGAGAGGAATCCCATTGTCAGTTTCCTTTTCCTTTAAGCCAAGGTGCTTATGTACCTTCTGGCGAATTTCAGTGTTCCCTTTTAAATATTTTGTTAGATTTAGGGACAAATCTAATAGGTGAGGCAACAAGTTTTGAACAATGTGTTTGGGTTTTGACCTTCCTTTTCATTAAGCATTAGGTCTACCCATATTCATATCAATAAAATGAAACTGACTGTAATCTGAATTTTCACTACATTACTGCAACTTTCCATTCTGTTGAGCAGCTAAACTGGTAAACTATGAGCATATCCTGGTACTCAGCCTCTTCTCTTCAGAGTAAAGTCCTTCCTATTTCACACTTCTTTAAACCTCATCTAACTTCTTTGATTTTTGCACCAGAAAGCAGAAGCTTTAAAATAAACTGCTTCAAATTCCTCCCCTTAAAGGTACATAAATGTTGAAGCTGCTGCTTATTTGAATGACTACTATCTCTGTTGAACACACACTCCTCACCAGAACTGGGCCTCAATTTGCTGGATACTGCATCAGCTATCGGGGAAACCCTGCACTGTGACAGCATGGGACTAAGTTTAGGATGGAAAACCCTTGTTTTCCATCACTGCAAATTTAATTCTATAGTCTAGAGAGTGACACATCTATTGTCACAGCTGAAAAAGTATTTACATTAAGACATCTTTCAGGTTATGCTACAAGAATCTCTGCTGTGTAAGGACTTTTTTCATCTTTAAGGGAAAAAATGAAGGAAAAAAGTGGCTTTAGTACCAGCTGAAAAGAAAGGGCCTTGTTTAATAATTGGAAGGGACTCTCCTTGCCTGGCATTGCTTATTTAACTTTAATGCATTTAACTTTACACACTTTCCTGAAAGACATGCATAGTATTCTATAAAAGGGTGAAAACATTAGGTTTTCCATTGAAGTGGAAGTAAAATAAGTAGCTACAGCTTTAAAACACGTATTTGTAACCTTCTCATTTGTAGTCTTTCTTTTTTATGGATACCACATTAAGCACCACATCAAGCTGCATTTCTACAAGACCATCTATGAGGATGAACTCCATGCTGTTTATAGGCACATGTTACTGGCATATATTAACTCAGACCATATAGTGTAAATCAATAAAAGTCTGGTAATTAGGAATCATGCTTACCACAACAGCTGCACCTAAATCTTCTTTCCTTCTTCCCTGTAGATACTGTTTTAGGATGAGCGTAATCTTACAGATGTAAAGAAAAAGTATATAATGGCTACTCTGGGTACCACTGGAAAGTGACTTTATTAGTTTTATAAGTGTTAGGTGCTTCAGTTAATAAGCATTTAATTAAAAGCTTCTTTTAAATATGGGAAAGTAGCAGCAGTGTGAAGATAGAAATTCTGAGTCACTTTGTTGTGCTCCAATTTGTTCACTAAGTGAATGAATTGCAAAAATAAGCAATGAATTGGTCCTAATCCACAAGTACTTAGGGAGCAAAACACCTTTTTTCTTTTTTTATCAATTATTTTTGAATGTAGAGTTGACACCAGAGCCTTTTTGCCTTGTCAGAACGATCACTGGCCTTTCTTCTGTTTTGCCTCCCCTGTGCTTTGCTGCCACTGATCCCAGCCTGCCTGCACCCATCTGTGCTGCTCCTCCAGCCCGTGTTTCTTCCTTCTGTAAAAACCAAAACTAACTGGTAGACAAAATGGGCGAGGGAACAGGGTCTGTTGCAACCTTCAGCCTTCCTTTTTGCTCCTGGGGTTTTGATTTTCGGTGATCACGATGTCCTCGTAGTGGCTGTGAATTGTCCGCTGCTCTCCCTCCTGAAGCCTCAGGCACCTTTGGGAATCCTGCTCCCTCCCGGGGTCCAGCAAGGATAGCAGCTCTCCAGACCTGAGCCCAGGCTAAGCTACATGGAGGCAGCTGAAGGGATGCCACAGGGAGGACAGGGATCTGAGGACAACCTCCGGGTGTGGTGCTCCCTGGAAACGCAGGGAAGCGGCACGGCACAACCTGGGCTCTCTCCGGTGGCGATGGCTTCAAGGCCACAGAGGTTCTCTGAGGGAAGCTGCCCCCCTGCCGCCAACTCTCCGCTACATTTGAAACGCATGTCTTCGCTCTCGTTTTTCTAACTATTATTTATCTCTCCCGGTCCCCTGTGCCAGCCTCTCAGCCCTGCCACCGGGACGAGGCGCTGGGCCTCTCTGAGGGGCCCCAGCACGCACGGAGCCCTTTGGCAGCCTCGCTCAGACAGACCCCGCGCTACCTCATCCCTCACTTCATCACCGAAATCCGGCAGCCAGACCCAGCAGCTCCCACCCTGCCAGCCCAGCCGGCTGTCCCGGCACCCCCAGGGCGGTCACTGAGGGCGCCCTTGGTGCGGGCCCCGAGGGCCGCTTACCCGAGCGCCATCAGCTCCCGGTCCAGCGGTTCGGCGGGACGCGGCTCCCGGAGCTGGGCCATGGTCCGCAGCTGCTCCGCCGCCTCCGCGGGGCTGAGGAAGTGCGGGCCGGCACCTCCCCGGGCGGGGCCCATCCCCTCCCGGCCCGGCCCGGCCCACCCCGGGCCGAGGTGGAGACCCCCACCTCTCTGCCCGAGCGGCCAGAGCCCCGCGGCTTCCAGCTGTGCCCGGTGTGCGCCGTGCCGCTCCCATACTGCTAACGCTTCGGTTTATCCCCGCAATAATCCATTGCTTTCATCCGTACATCCCAGAAGCTGGTATTCTAAAGGGTTTCGTTGTCCGTTCTTTTTTCTCCTGCAATCGATCAATGAATGCCCCTTGCCTCTTCCGTGTCCGCCAAGATTCTCAGCGAGGAAATCTGTGGATTATTCTGTGTCAGGCGTTCAATCCTGTCCCCAGCCAGCCCCCAGAGCCCAGGCAGGTTGTGGCTTGCCCATCCGAGTGCAGCCCTCCGTGGACCTGCCTCTGGATTACCAGGGAAGGGGGATGTTGCCTGCCACAGCCCCTTTGGGGCACCCTGCCACGCTGATTTCCTTGGTGATCCTCCGTGCAGGCTTTGAAGGGCTCACGCTGTCTTTCTGAAACAGGAATAGGAACATAAACTGCCAGAAATATACAACTTCATTCCCTCCTCGGAAGTATCGAGAGGACTGAGCTCAGGGGATGGGAAATTTCTGAGCGTTGTTTGGCGTCTGTTCTTTCCAATGCTTAAACGGTCTGCTGCAATGCTAGAGGTTGTTTGTATTCCCCAGTACCTCATAGATGATAATCATTATAGGTATGGCAAATTCCTTTCGAAACTTCTTTGACAGAAGGACAGGACTCCACCAAAAAAAAAAAAAAAAAAAAAAAAAAAAAAAAGTTGTTTCCAGAAAACCCGGTAGTTAAAGAGGATAGAACAACTACTTATTTTCCCACAAGTAGTCATATAAACTGCATGTTTAGTGTGGAGCTTAGAGTCATTTGGAACAGGATTTCTTAGCCTGCAGCTCTTGCTGGTCTTGGGGAATCAGTTTTGAAAGAGCTTTTCTAGTCTCTCAAATGGGAAAAGCTTCAGGGGGATTCCAGATGATACTGTCCTTTGTTTGAGTTTCTAACTGTGGCTGAAAGATGCTCTGCTTCTGTGCTTAACCGTTCATGTCAACAGGCAGACATTCAGTTGTAGATAAAGATTTTGCAAATAAGCTGGGGTTTTTTCCTTACTAGGAAAACATAATTTTTTAGTGGTGAAAAATAATTTTTTTCTTCTGAGTTTGCCCCTTCCTCTATTGCTTGTTGAAAGCTTGTGATCTGATGATCTCTTTAGTAGCCTGACTGAAATCCACAACATTTGGTTAAATAGATACTTTGATGTCTCCACTGTTTGCTTGTATTTGCTGGATAGATTTATTTATTATTGTTCTCCTGTTCTGGAAGCTGCTGTGTTTGATTTCAGCAGTGATGAATCCATTCCAGGTTATCTTGTCTGTCTTATTGATAGAGGCAGAAAATCAGTAATGAAAATTTCTGGGTCACAGATGAAAAGGCACAGAAGGAAAAATTAATTAAATTCCAAGCAACAAAGAGCCACAACTAAATTTTAGTAAATTCTGATTTGTCTCAAATGGTCTTCGAAGTTCGGCAATGCAGGCTCAAAGGTATTTTCCAGTTCTTGTGTACACCATTGTGTTTTGTACACCAGTTTGTTGTGGTGGGAGGGGGTTCCCATCTGGGAGCAGATGCTTCCTCTTACTCTGCACCTGAGAGTGCAAAGTTTCCTCTTCATTTGTAGAAAAAAAAAAAAGAAAAAAAGGCAGAAATTGTGCTCTCATGCAGCAGAGACCGGCTTTCCCTTTAATGAAGTCCTCTTGATTTTGGGTTTTTAACACAGATTAGCCACTGGAGAGAAAGGCTACAGAATGCCAGCTCACACTTCTCTGAAGCCAGAATAGTTCAGTGTCTGTTTTGGTCTTGTTCCCAAGCATGAGCATCCCTGTAGGAGGACTGGCTCCGTTTGCAGTGTGAGTGCTGTGCAGAGCAGGCCTGTAGATAGCAGCAGTGCTCTGGTGCTTGCAGCTCAGCCAGACCCCTTCTGGCCACAGAGCACCCCCAAAAAATCAGTTTGGCTTTCTACTCATCCCCTCACAGCTGTCAGTTACAAACCAAAGTGTGATTTAATTTAAAAAACCAATCTCTTGAAGTCTTTCTTGAACAGCTGTGCCATCTCACAGGAAACAAATGCCAAACCCCGGTTGCTTTAACTTTAGGTCATGAAAAACAGGAGAACTATGGCCATCAAAATGAGGAGGGGAAGGCCAAAAATGATTGATACATGTGCAATTATTCCTTGTGTTATGTGTCACACTAGGTTATTCCAGCGTGCCACATTTACCAGTAGACTTTAAAACCCAGTGAATGCTTTACAGTGCAGCTACTAATTCTCTCAGTCCAGCAGGTGTCTGCTTTTATGACAGTGGGTTTGGAGATTGTGTGTTCTGTTGGGGCAGAAATTGTGGGATTGCTAGGTGAGCTTATATCACATGTGTCCTGTAAGTGGCAAGGTTCCAGGATCATGATGATTCTTCCAGGTTTTTGAGTTTTTATGCAATTGTGTAAAGTTTTAATTTTTTTTAAGGTAGGTGTAATTTTGTACTTCAAGATATACTTTATTTAATATAAATTAATGAAGAATTCGGCTTAGATAAGCATATGACTAATAAATAGACATGATTGCTGCAAAAACATAATTAAATAACTCCAGTTACTTGACAGAACTTGGCAGGAAAGAATTGAAAATTTAATTTCTTTCCTTTTACCATTTCACCTTCCAAAAACTTGAATAGATTACAGATGGATATGAACCATCCAAGGAAACCCCAAAGAGAGTAATTTCACCCAAACAAAAGTAAAAGAAACAGAAATATCACAAGACATTTCTAACATGATTGGGATGAGGGGCAGGCTGGTATGGAGCAGAGTGGGCACCTGCAGAGCACAGATTTCTTACACAAAAGAGAGTTGCCCATTGATTTATTCCTTTTAAGTTAACTGGATCTGACAATTTTGCAGTGCCCAAGACATCTAATCCTCATTACACTCATGTATGATCCCGTGGGATTCTGTGAAACCCTCTAAAACAACTACAGAAACTTTCCCCTGTGTTCAAACACAGGATGCACACTAACACCATCTTCTGAAATGAACCTGATTGCTCCCTTCTGACTGTGGCACAGATTGTCTTGGAGTGTTTATTGGAAACAATTTCTTTGCTGGAAAACACTTCAGATGCTGGCTTTAAGCGTAGTGATGAGTTTACTTAGTAGATTTTGAGGCACCTGATGCATGTTTATTTAGTGTGTTTCTAATGTCCACAGTCAACACATTTCCAAAATGTTCCAGCTAGCCCTATGTTATCTGCAATCTCTTCAGATAGAAAACACAGAACAGCAGTGAGGAAAGGGATTTGAAAATACCCACATGCCTAGGGGAAAATGGCTTGAAGACAAATTGTGCAAAAGGAAGCGTTGTTCTTGCCCCATTTTGTCCACAGTTTGGGCTAGGCAGGGCTTCTATAACTAAAGCACAGTAGTTGTGTTGCTGTCAGGGTTAATTCCCCAGACTTGGGTTAGAAACACGTCACCACCTAGGCACAGCAAGAGATGGAACAGCCATGCCCTCCTAAGCCTTTGTGGAGTTTCCTGCCATGTAGGATAGGCCCAGCCATGTCCCATAGGAACAATTATGTATGGGATCTCAGAGATACTTATTTAATAATTCAGCTTTATAAGTCTCTTAACTCTGCCCTTAGTAAAAAAAAACTAGCATTCTTCATACTCTTCATGATGTGACTTCTGGGATTAAACATATTTATCCTTTGTAACCTAACATACTTTCTCCTCTTGTTTGCTCTAGGAAATTCAACTACTCCTCTCAGACTAAGCACAGGAGGATTTTTTTTCTGGTTTCTGAACTTAAACAGGGACACATTAATAAGTACAGGAAGTTTCCCTAGATGCTTGTTAATTTTTTCCTAGTCCTTGATTGCTATGTGCATAACCAGGAGCTGGAGCATGTATATTTTGAGATGATGGTGGGAGATTAAATGCCTCTAGCTAGAACAGCTGTATTATCACACGTAGTTTGGTTTTCACAGTTTCAATAATGTGGATAATGATGTGAAGATTATGTGTTTCCAGTTTCACTTCTACAAGGAAAACTTTCTAGGAACTTTGTCAATCCATTGTTTAATGCACATGCGTGCTTGAAGCCTTCAATTTGTTTTTCATGTCTTCTTAGACACAGGTGAAGTCTCTTTAAAACGTCCCATTTTAGAGCTGTGTCATGTTTCCTGAATAGATTATGTGTGTTGCAAATTCTTTTCCTATCCAGCCAATCTCAAGAAATAAACCCAAACACCTGAAAATTATCTTTAAATTAGAAAATGTGTGTTTTGGTGGCTGCTAGTGGCAGCACATGTGGGGAGGTGGGGGAGAGCAGGTGTTGTTGCCAAAGGCCAGGGGGAGGGGCAAAGTCCCTCTTGTGGAACCACATGGTGCCTTGAGCCAAGTGACCTGCTGGCAGTTCAGCCTCTGCCCAAGAGGAATCAGACCTGGCTGGCAAGTCTGATTACTCAGTAATTAAAGATGTACAGAGGAGGAACTTCTCCAGACTCCCTCAAAGATGGCTTTTGGCTGTAGAGATCTGAGGTGGGGAGCACCTTCAGGGTTGGAGGCCTGAATATCTTCACACCTGGATTTGCACCAGGGATTCCTGCTTGCCTGTGAAGCCGACCCATAAATCTGTCCTGCAGCAAAGCCCAGGGTGCCAGCTCCACTTCTGTTCTGGCTCCCAGCTCCTCACAGATGGCATTACAGTACCTATTGTCAAGCCTAAGGTAGAGACTGCATCCAGAACAGGACTGACCACACACACCAGTGTCCACCATACATGAAAAGTGATGGAGATGTAGCATATGATTTTAGGCTTAGATAAAAGTCTCATAAAAAGTTAGGCTTAGGTAAAAGTGTCATAAAATACAAAATGAAATTATTTAAACTACAGAAGGGGTAAGGAAAAAAAAGGCTGATAACAGTTTTACTTGCTGTTTTGTAAAACTGTTAGTTGTGCTATCTTATTACAGTTCATAAGTTGGGTTTTTTCATTTTTGCTTTTTGTGGTTTCAAAGTTTATGTTCAAATAACATGTAATGAATAACAAATTATATACATGATAAATACAATAACATTATATAATAATAACATTAATTAAATGTATCTGTGTACTATCAAATCTGATAGGCCTGTCACTTTATGCCACTGTTTATGGATACAGGGACAAGCTTTAGGAGTAATACCAAGACCTGAGTAGAAAGGAGCTTAGGAGAAAAATTATTCTACCCAAATAAAATTATATTATGTCAGTTGCTCTGAAAAGATTTAAATGTTGCATCATTTTGCATTTTATGGCACTGCTGATGCATAAAGCAGGATATTGGGAATCTGGGACAAAAAGGGGATGCAGATTGCTTTCTGAGAACAGTGATTGCAATTATAGTGCCTTTTCCTTGCAGAGATAGCATGGGTTAATATGTTAACATTATGTGAGTGTAACATGTTATGCTCGCATCTGCATAATAGAATCCCAGAGTCTGCTGGAATTACAAATGCCTGGCATTTTCCAGTGCCTCGCCAGAAGCACTGTTCACTGCTAGTTGCTAATTTAAAAATGTATATGCTTTGTGTGGCAGGTCAATTTTTTTCTAAAATGAATAAGAGTCTAACCTTAGAAATGCTGCAGGAGCTTTATAACTAGTATTTTGTGGACTCTAATTGGTCTAACGGGTGCTCAATGCACTGCAAATGCCTGGTATGGATGGCTGCTTCTCCTACCAGCACATGGCTGCAATGACCGTTTGCAAGCCAGCAGCAGTTTCATCTTCCATTGCATGTTCAGGCATTTCAGCAACTTTAAAAACCAGCACTCTGTCACATTAACACCCAAGAGCACTCTCCTGGCAGGGCCCAGGTTATAAATAGAGATCCTCTCCAGAAGCCTGGTCTTACCTGAGCTGTCCATCTGCCCGTGCTTCCAGGCATGATATGTGCATGCCCATTTCGGGGCGATTGAAGTGGATCTCCCCTGCAAAGGCAGGAGAGGTTGTGCATGTTACTGTGCCCAGCACGCTCTCCCTGCTCAAGGGGATGAGAGCATGTCCTCTGCTGATTTTCGTGAGAGGAAAGCTTGGGTCATCTGTGGAGGATTGTGCAAAAAGAGAAGAAGCCAGTGGAAGCAGGCAGCTGTGCCATGCTTTCCTACAGAGCCTTCAAAGAGCACCAGGACTGTCATTTCTCTGTATTTAAACTGCAGATATTGTATTTTATTTTGGGTTGGGTTTTTTTTGTTTTTTTTTTTTTTTTTGCAAGGCAAGTGCATTTGGCCAAGTAGCACAGTAGGGGGTATTAACAAATCCTGCATGACCGTGCCACTTCCCTATAGCTATTTATTGTACCATGGACCACAACAGCTGCACTGGGCACCCACGTGACACACGGCTGGCCTGTGCCAACATATCATCCCGTCAGGCCCTCTTATTTATACTGCGACTTTCATAGCAGCAATCTCACCCCACTTCACGTGTTATAATTAGACCTTGAAAACCAGTTCAGATAAACATAACTCGAATGTTAAAAATCTCCAAACTGATTGGCATAAACAAGTAAAGTAGTGAGGGGCTAGGGAGCTTGCTCAGATGTGTCCCTGTCACCATGATTTTGGCATAGCAAATTGGCTCTGGTTTGAATGAAATACAGCTTTCAGGTAGTGGTCTTCAGTTCTGTTACCTTAGAGCAGAGCAGGGTGCACTCATGTTTAACTGCTGTAAAGTTGATATAGCTCAGACCTTGTCAACACTGTGGGTGTGCTCCAAGTCCAGCCACTGATCTAATTTCATTGCAGATAGGCGAAACTAATCAAAAGACAGTTGTATCCTGCAGTACAGGTGCCTGAAATATAAGCTGTAATTGAACAAAGAGAGAATTGGTAGATGACCCAAGAATGAACCAGTGAGGATTTCTATGGGTTAAGATGAAGAATTAAGGAAATTGAGATTTGAGACACAGCCTTGATACTGTTAAAAAAGAAATGGAGGGGACTCTTAGAAACATGAAGGTCTTATTATGGCGTGATTTGGTTTCAGGAAGTTAAGAATCTCTTCTTTGAACTCAGAAATTCAATTTGCATGTTTATTCAGTATGTGAGTTGGCTTTCTTTCTCGGTTCTGACAGACTGTGAGTTGTAATACCTGGAACCAGAATTTGCGACTTCTTGTAGGCCACCTTTATTTCTTGACATTTCTCCAGTTTTTACATTTAGGGCATGTCATGGGTTGGAGGAGAACGGGACTATGTGTGAGGTCCCAGGAAATTCTAAGTTTGAAACATGAAATTCATAAGGTGCTAGCTCTCTAGCACATCATTATTTTTAGGAATGTTAAAATTTAATTAACTTTTTTTCATTTTTGAGAGGATTTGATAGTCCAGGAGTCTATTTGCTAGAGCTGGAATAAAACCGAACTCCCATGGTCTGTAATCTATTGAGAAGTGTAATTATGCACAAGGCAAACCCCCCCACTTATATCCAGGAAATTTCAGTTATGTAAACTACATTTCTTGTCTATAATAACCCAGATCTTTGCAGCCTTGATAAAAGCATATTACTGGCCGAAGGATATGTGTTATACCTACAGAAAGCATTTTACTAACTGGGGTAAAAATTTAATATTGCACAAATATGAAAAGCAGAGGAGATTCATATATAAATCTGAAGGCTTCCCTGCCGTATTTCTGTAGGTATCATGGGATCCTGCCCCCAGGAATCATCCTTGCAGTCCTGAGGACCAGGTAAAAGTCACACTCTAAACATCCACCAAAGTGAAGAGGCTTTACTGCAGACCTGCAGGCGCCTGCAGCTCTTCACCACATCTATAATCAGTTTTACTTGAAAGACTCAGAAATGTGCCACCTGAGGGTTTCTGTGCCAGCGCCAGACAGAGATCTGTGAGCTCTTATGCTTCTGGCATGACTCAAAACTGGGCACAGAATAGCACCAAATATTGGAGATACTTAGTCAGAAGCCCAGGTGGGCTGTGTGGTTTGGTAAAGCCAAGCAAGCTGCACCACAGCCAGAAGCAGAATCCAGGTGCTTTTACAAGAAAATCCCTTTCTGTATCACTAATGGAAGTTTGAAAGTCATTGTCTTCTGGGATGGAAATGGCATGGCAGAGAAAAGTATTGATGAGATCAAAACTATTTTTAAACTGCTAAAATGAAGTTCAGTTGTTTAGGAAGTGCTGCTGATATTCCTGGTTGGCTTAGTACAGGTTTAATAGCAGTCCTGAGGCTGACAGAAAGAAACCAAAACGCTAAATGAAAAGTTCATTGAATAAAATTACTCTGTATAAAAAATGCAGATTCAGTGTAGAGATCTCAGAACAGAGCAAAATGTTTATCTGCTTGAGTTAGTGAAAACTATTTTCACTTCTGTATTGGATGCAAGTCACATCAGAGTGTTTCTGGCAAAGATGCAGACAACAAATTCATAGCAATTGGGCTGGATGTAACAAAGCTCCAAGAAACTGAACAGTAGTTACTCTGTGGCATATTTTGCAAGTGATAAAAATCCATTTAAATAACAGTTGCATGTTCATAATCATGTTCATCGAAGGGGAGCTGCACATCCAGCATAACTTGGAGATGTCTCATCAGCGCACAAATAGGGATCTTAATCAGCATCTCCAGAAAAAAAAAACCTGTGGAGTCAGGTGCGAGGGTGAAGGTGGGGGCAGTTTAGTTAATGCCAAGAAGGAAAATGTCACTTTGATTCTTCATCTGCTATCATGGTGACAAGAAATAACCTACGCAGCAGCAGCTCCTATCAGCACTTTGAAAAACAAGCTTTTGCTTGTTTGGGATTCAAGGTGAAAACTGCTTTTTGGATTTTAAAGTGGCAGGTTCTGCTCACATTTCTGGGCTGCTTCACATTGTGGGAAAGTTCAGCTGGCTGCTCTCTGCCACCAGCCTGTAGCTAAGTACTGAAAGCTTCCTTTAGGATCTAAATACAGGGAGTGTAAATTATACTCTTTGCAAGTTAAACAGCTTGACACCAGAAAACCCCTTAATTTTTTGTCCTTTTCTTTTGCTTTAACATTAGAAATGTATAGAAATACAATACATTGAAGCAGAGCTGTTTCAGGGATGTCCAAGCATAAACACATACACTGGTGAGTAACAGCAGCGGCAGGGGAGGAAAGAGGAAATCTTATCCAGGAGGAGCTGGCACATAACTGGTACTGTGGCTCTGTCAGGCCCTTCAGACTGACACAGGAGCAGATGGTTATCTACAGGAGCACACACTGCAAGGAAATAAAGGCTGCATCAGATCATTCATGATCAAACCCCATGGCTTCAGGGAGCCCTCATATTGTCAGGCTGATAAATAGATCTTTCTTATTGCAGATTTTTATCCTGCAAAAAATTAGCATCCACAGCTAAGTCGCTGCAGAAATTGCCACTGAAGCCTGCTGCAAAAATGAGGAAAAGATGACTAGGACTGACTGAGATATTTTGGAAAGGTATCCTGTACCTGGAAACTATTATTGAGCATGCATTGCAGTCAAGCCAAGGCAAAGCAAGCTGGTGCTGCGGCACCTTACTCAGAAAAGTGGGCTGAGAAGGTATCTGTCAGATAGCTCTTCCCAAAAGCTCTCCCAGTGACTGTACACAGAGAAGCAAGGGCCTCACATAAAGCTGGGTTTGGTTTAGACTGCCTTGGTGATGTGCTAAAGAGCTTGGAGTGCCAAATTACCAGGGAGAGAGAGTCCTTAGCCAGTCTGTTAAGTGAATCAAGCTAGAAGAGATGGAAAAATGCTGTTCACAAGAGGTAATGTCCATATGCCCTTCTGAATGCAAAGAGGTGAGTAGTAATTTTAGTGATTTCCAGCAATATCAAAGCAGAGTATTTCTTTTGCAAGGTTAGAAATACCTCAAATTAGTCAAATGGTAATAATTCCATATGCCACAGGTAAATTTTGCGTTGTAAGTGCAGTCCATGCACTCCCCCATTTCCACTGCTGCAGGCAAAAAGGGGCTCCCAAATCTGATCTCACTGTCCTGAATCGGATCTTACCCTCAGGAACAGTTCATTCCATCCTTTCCATCTGTACAAGAGGCTCTGAAGGCATGAAAAAAAGTAGTGCTAAGTATTTAATCTGCGTACTGGGGTGCTGCTGACAAGTCCAGCTTCCTGCAGAGCAGCAGAGTCCACAAAGAAAGCCTTCTTGTGGGAATTGCAGCAAGTAGATAGGCTGCTGTGGCAGTCACATTCCTTCAGAAGAAAATACAGTCTCCCGAGGGGAAAAAATAGGGCAAAGTGCCCTTCCTTCTCTAGCGAGGAGGGGTACCCAAGCATTGTTAGACTAGATGGGAAGAAGCTCCCGTATGCCAGCTACATGCCTGCAAAAATCTGTTGCAAATCTCTGTGTGAAGGATTCTTCCCTGCCTGTATTTTATTTCAAAGGTTCCCTTTGGGAATAGAGAATTGTAATTTATTTATAGAGAAGAAAGAAATCAACATGCAAAGCTCGTATTTCAAATTCTCACTCATTTTACTGCTGAAAGTCAGCTGCTCAGACAGTTGAAAAATACTTGTCTTTTATGTGAGTTGGGAAGAAACTAAACATGTGACTGAGAGATGCACGTCCAGGAGTTTTTCTTGAATGAACATTTTCTTTTCCCTTTCATTTAAACCTGTTTCTGTTTCTATTTTCTTAGAAGTCCCGTGATTGGATTTTTGAATGAGAACATAAACCTCTACTCTGAGCAGAGCTACAGGCCTTCTGAGGGAAGGTGCTTTCTGTGCTTTCTGTGCTTTCCCTTTGTATGGATTTCCCCATCTGTAAGGCAGGGATGACAGCTCTAACCTCATCTTTCAAGTGCTGCAGGCTGGCAGGTGTGAGCCAAATCATCTCCTAAGAGGAAATAGTTATGTGTTAATGTAGTAATGCAAAGTGCTGTGGTTGGGGACTCAAGTGAAAAACATTATGGGCTCAAGCGAAGAGTGAGAAAGCTGCTAAAGGGGAGTGGAAAAAAGAAAGATCAGTTCTTTCAATCTTCCCAGCTTCTAATCCATGGCAACCTGCTGCTGAGGACAGCTGAGGGAGATGCACTGAATCAGCATGTCTCTCAGCTGCTTTGGCCACTCACCCTCCTCGCCCACTCTTTGGGCTTCCCTGGCTATTGCTGGTTCTGTATTTATACTGCACTCCCCAGATACTGCAGTGGTGGCTGTGGTATAAATACTGCCAGACAGCTATCTGTCACTCCTGTCACTGGCAGGCCCCAGGATGGCACAAATATGAGTTAGCAATTGGTTTCTGTCGGGGGAGGATTTTGAGCTGCTTTCTGACACCATGAATTCTTCCACTGTTGAACTCCCACCTTGGGACTCAGTGCCTGCATGTACATTTGAGGGAAGCTGAGACAAACCTCTTTTGTTAATGACAGCACTGTTTTGAGCTGTGCCACAGTAGGTGTGAGCTGTAAGGCTTGCTGCTCCTATACCAGTGAAGGAGAAGACAAGGCTTCATGGGCCTGCTAACATACTATTAATTTTGGGCAGAACTGGCTCGCCTCCAAGTGGTACAGAGAACAGGTTTGACACAGTCATGCATCACCCACCTCTGCTCTTGCAAATGGACACCTGAGCAGGGATACCAGTCACAGCCCAGGAGAGTGGTCACAGGCCTCTGGAGGGGTGATGGGGGTAACAGTGGTGACAGTCAGGAGCTCTCTGAGCTCCTTTTTGGGGAGCATTAATCAGAAAGGCAAATGCTGTATGCACAAATGAAGGCACATGCTATTTTGTGAGTAATCCTGAGTATAATTTTAATATCATCATATGAAATAAAGTAAGTGCAAAGGGAGTGGGGAGAGAGTAGAGACAGCAATAACAGTTTGTAATTTCTGAGGGATATGAGAGTCCTGAAACTCTTTGAGGCAATACCTAAGAGTTCATCAAGCACTACTAAGTGATTGCTCTGAACCCCTCCCCTTCCACTTGGAATAGTGTTGCATCTGTCCAGATAAGACATAAAGCTGGCCTGCCACCTAAATTTAAAGACCAGGTTTAAATTTCTGCAGCTGGGGACAGCACATGAAGTCTGAAGCCAGACAAGTGGAAAAACGGAATTTTCCTTCTTGGTCTGACAGCTACCGAGGTGCCCAGTTTTTCTCATCACCTAGTCAGTATTTTTTTGTTTTATGTTTTAACGAGGAGGCAGGTTTCAAGTAGGATTTCAGGTACATATTGTGCTTTTATCACAGCATCCTTGCTTCACCCCAGAAGGAACAAAAAATAAAGGATGCAGACCAAACATACGTAGCGTGGCTGCTGCTGTTCTTGACTTTGCCCCTAGACCTCCAGGCTGCCTTGCTTTGGGCCACAGGAGGTGAGTGGAAAGAATGAGAAGTTCAGAGGGTCACATCTGTGTCTTGGAGATTAGCCAGGGACTTCTGGTTTGCCTTTTTAATGAAGACAAGTCCTGTTTTCACCAGGCTGTGCCCCTATCTTCTCAATGAAGACAGGATAAAATATGCCTGTCACGTCAAGCCACCATAAGTCATTCATCAAAAACAAAGTCTTTGAGCATTTCTGTGGCATTAGGAAAAAGAATAATACCATGAGAGGAAGTAAAGAAGTGCAGAAATTAATGAGGGCAGAAAACAGTGTTCCAACCACACTCCTTTTTCCCACCTTTTAACTTCTTAACCAACAATTTCACTGTATTTTAAGTGCTTTTACAACTTGCATTAAAGTTGCAGTGAAGAAGAAAAAATTGTTACCTAAAGAAAAATGCAGGCAATGGCATAACTTTTTTGAAACTAAACATTGGAATAGTATTTTGTTCCCTGTTACTTTAGAGTAGATAAAATATATCTAATTCTGAAGTGTTGGGTAGGAAAATCATGTGCATTTAAAATATGCTTTGAGATACCACTGGGAAAATAAATCCTTTGAGATATCACATGGAGAAAGAGGCTTTAAATCACTGAAGCTTTCTGTGTTGAGGGGTGGAAATGATGCTCTGGACAAGAGTTTCCATAATGCCAGCAGAGGAAAGATAGATGAGAGTAGCCCCAGGCACTAAAGTAGCACTGTAACACGCTCGAGGGGGCTGGCTGAAAGCAGTTTGTGACCTCTTGGGGAACATGAGAGCAAAAGACAGGTCAGATGTTTTCTTGCAGCACAGGACAGGCACCATCAAACTTGCAGGCAGATGGTCAGGAGCCAGAAAAGCTTTCAAAAGAGGAATGACAGGGGAGATAGGAACTAGAAGTACTGAAGAAGAAATGATGGAAGAAATAAGTAACCTGGAGCGGAGAGGTTAGAGGCAGATAACAAAAGAGAAAGCCCAGAGCCTCATTGCTGGTTGTAGACCTAGAAATCATCTTTTCGAGACTATATTTAAATAGCTTTCAGTGTCTGTGGGTACAAACACCTGCTTTTCCTCAAAGCTAATGTCATTGAGGAGAAATAAAAAAGGGAGTTTGTAAACACGTGTCAATCTGGGGGATCCTAATGCAATCTATAAATTAAGAATTTCTGATGGATTTGCTCCTGGGTTTAAGTAGGAAATAGTATTATTGTTTCAAGAAGGGTGCTAGGAAATATAAGTTTCCATTAGAATGCGAATTAAAATCTTAATCTTTGGCTCAATTGAAATTATATAGATCTTCAACCTTAACAGTAAGTGTCTCTGGAGCAGTATACAATCTGTGGTAGAGAAACTGAAGTTCCATTGCAGTCTGCAGCTCACAAAATGATGTAGTACAACAAAGAAGTCCCCATGTGGTTTCACTGATGTGTGTGTACCCAGGAGGAGGGAAACACCAGCAGGCATGAGTCGGGGAAAGCTGTCTGAGGAAGATGCAGGTATACCACTCTACCTGTAAAGTGCTGTCTGGGTGCTAGGCAGATGGTAAGCTGGTGGATATTTGGAACAGGAGAAATCTCTATTTTTATAGTTTTGTGTCCAAGATGGACTGTGCCTTGGAAAACACAGGAACTATATGTTGCTTGCACTGTTGGGAAGCAGGACAGGGATGGTATTAGTTTAACCCAACATGTGAACAGTGCCCACCATTCCTCACATCATGCTGCAGAAGGGCCTATTTGGGAGAACAGTCACTTTTAACAGAGTGCCAAAGTGCTAATGGCTTATCCCTGTTGTTTTACGAGCTGGACTGAAAAGACAAGGGATTTCAGAAATGTGAGACTCCATGAGAAGCAGAGTTAGGAGGCCACTGACAGCTGTGAAGTGACAGAGACAAAGGTAGAAGACAAGAGGTGTATGATGTAAGGGGACAAGCTGGGGAGAGCCTGCTCAGTGCTCCTTTTCCCAAGCATACCCCCATGCTGGAGAATTTCATCCTGGGGGATGTGATAATGTACAGCAGCACCTCAGGTAATGTCCTTGCCCTGCAAGGAGAAAGCAAGGCTTGGTGTTTGGGGGAACTGGCTCTCTCTACAGGACTTTTCATGCCAATAGATGCCAAGTCTGTGTGCCCATCCTCCCAGATGCCACTGCTGGTGGGCTCCCCAGGGATGTGGTCCATGTGGTATTTAGAGAACAGAGCAGTGCCTTTCCTCAGAGCTTGGTCTAACATGGCACAAGAGGAGTGGAGCAACGTCAGCCTCCAAGGCCTGTCTGCCCCGTGGGGGTACCTCTGTTTGGATGAACTCATGTACAGAAGGGTAATATTAAATGCTGGCATATAAACAAGCCTATAAAAATATTAGGGGAAAATTAAATTTGGAAGGGGCCTGTGGAGATCATCCAGCCAAACTTCCATCCATGAGGCTGTTGCCCACTCTCTGTGCAGCTATCCAGGGCACTTGTACGAGTTTTTAAAAACAGCTTTTGTAAGTGCAGTAGTTCTATTGTAATTATCTCATTATGTAGCCATAAAAAGCAAGGATGATGATAAAAATTCAGAGGAAAAATAGGACAAAATTACATCAGAGCTCTTAGCTCTTAATCCCCTAGCATTGACATTAAGAGTTACACCACAGCTGTGAATCCCTAATGTTACCCACTGATATGTGTCGGTTTGTGCCTGGTCTTTTGTTTAAGTGTTCAAAATAAGTTATGTATTCAAAATTATTTATGTAGTCAGAAAACATACTGGGATTAATGAATAAATTAAATAGTGCTTGTTCACACCAGGTTCACAGACCTAATTTCCAAAATAATGAGGAGGATGTAGAAAAATGCTAGTTTTTTGTGACAATAGTGAAAGCATAATTTCAGAACCTTGAATGATATGGTTATTTTCAGAAAGAGCACAGGGGTCAAACAGCCTTTTAAGACTGGAAGTGTGAGACAATGGATAACCAGTACTGTCAATAGCATATGACACAAGAAAAAAAGGACAATATTAAAGAAGTCTTTCACAAAGTTCTTTCTTTTGACTTAACGCTTCTCATTTGTATACAAGTATATTCACACATCCTTTACTAAGACTCATGTGCCTGCTCTGTAGCACAAGCTTTGTTGCTGAAATAGGAGTTGTTAGGGGTTTCTTCATGATTAAATTGTGTGGGATAATTTTTATGATTAAAAAGCCAAATGTGTGGGATAGAAGGGTGTTGAGGAGGAGGGGGCTGCAACCCTGCTCCCCACAGTCTCTCTTCCCTGCCCAACACCTCTATCCCAGGGAGTATTTTACCTCCTGAGAAAGAAGGTAGTTTGAGATGTAAGTTGGATACCTTGCCGTGTGGCAAGGAAAAACATAACCTTGCATTTGGGTAGCTGGCCATTTAAAAAAGCACTGTAGTAAATTCTGTGATGGTATCAGCAGGTAGCTCTTATTTATATGTGACATAACTGGTTGTGGTTTCTTCCTGGACGGATATCTGCACCTAAAAATAAAAGTGACACAGTTTGTGTTTTTAGCAAGATGGTACAAATACTTTTCAAATTACTCTGTTGACTAGAAAACAATTGCACTTCATCTTCTGATGAGTGCTGGCACCTGCTGCCTTCTGAAGTTTATTTGCAGCATGAACCATCATCGGGGCCTTGAAGTGCCATCAGTCCTTTTTAGGCTCTGAAGACCTGGAATGCATGAAGACCTGGCCTTTTATGGACTCCACCTGGATCCCATCTTCTGCTGTAGCATCTGAATCTTTGTTTTGTTCCTTGTCCTGTGTCCCTCCCTTGGGAAGGACCTGTAATCTGCATGTCCAAACAATGGAATTCATGCTGCTGTGGCTGCAGTTTCTGTTCACTCCAGGACAGTGGGAGCTCCATTTGGCTCCACCAATCCAAGTGCTGAGGACCTTGGTTTACAGCTTGTCATCTCACTATGCAGAAGCCAAGCATCAAGCAATCTTTGCCACCCTGTGGTCTGTGAAGGGAATGAATGAAACGTGATCACATCCATTAACTGTAAGAGCACTGAAAAGGATATTTCTGTACAAAGACATTTAAGATTTTCTCATCAAAAATGTGGCCAAAGCTGGTCTGTCCTGTTGGTTTCAGAGAACTTGGAGGTGTTACATTCTTCCCCAAACTGCTAGCGGCATTCTAGCCATAATCCCTTTAATTTTTCTGCACACATTTTGCCATATTCGGAAATTATTTACAGCCTAGAGATATAAGGATCATAAATGTCTCTACCTCAGACCTGCAGAAACTCGATACTTTTAAATGTCCTTGCATGTGAACAGTGCTGTACAGTGGGCACTAAGTGTTATTATAGTAGCATTTTCTCAGCTAGGCTGGCCTGCTGAATGATGAGGGACATGTTAAGAAATATATTGGCTCCTTAGAGAAGGGAGTGGAAGGCAAGTCATGATGTGGCATGGTTTCCCAGGCCGTAGGCAGAAAAGCTGCATGAACTCTGTGTCTTGGTGAGCCTGACTGAGGCTGTTTGCACTGACAGTAAATTCCAAGATTCCAATGAGTGAAGAGAACACATGCATGGGAACAGGGTGTCAAGGTGCCAAAGTTAACATCAGGTAAGCTGGCTCTGGAGTCAGCAGCAATACAGGCACCACACCCAAGCACTGTGCAGGAGGGAGCTGCCTTGGCCGAGTGCATGTGGTTACAGTGGAACACAGTCCTTGCCCCTGGGGTCTGTGCTGCTGCACAGCAAGGTCATGAGGTGTAGGAATGTGTAAGGATGGGGGACACACTCATCCTGCACTGCCCTGCACAGAGTGGGCACGTTCTGGGTGTCCTTGTGCACCTCTTGCCTTGCACGCTGTTCCCGTGCCCAGAGCCAGAGCCTCTCAAATAGCTCCTGCACAGGCACCCCCGCGTTCCTGCACTAAGACAAGACAGCTGCAACTGATCTCTCTTCCCCTTTGCCACCTACTTCAGCCAGGCATGGCTGGCAAGGGTTTAGCTTTCCTTAAAATTCCCAAATGTCTTCTGCCTTGAATGAACATGACCCATGTAGACCTTGATTAGACCGTCTACCGCCCACAGCATTTCAGTATGATTGACTTAAATCCTGAGGGCCTCAAACCTGCTCTTCCTGACCTGGATTAGCGCTGCTAAAATATGGGCACAACAGATGTCTCTTCTGTCCCACAGGTGCCAATTTGCCCCTTAGGTGCCCCTAAATGCATCTCCCTTGTTGCTGCTTAGCAGGGGACTCTGCAAGGTCCCTACGGACACTGGCCCCATCCAGGAGAATGCCAGGTGTTAGCTTGTTTAAAATGTACTTGCATCATGCAGTATTGCAGTAAATTTCCTGTAAGAGGCAAACATCTAAACTGAACAAAAGCCATAAATTATAGCTGTGAGACAAGAAGGTGTTGGAGAAATCCACAACAACCTGAATTTCTTTGGGATTTTCCATGCGACTATGAGATCAGTTTGAAAAGGTTCAAATGAAGCAAGTTGCCATCCTTACCCTGAAAAAGCAAAGGCAGCTTGGCTTTGCCTTGTTCTAGGCAAAAATAGTCAAGTTTTTGTGCAGAGGTCACTTCTAATCCCTCAGTGGGAAACTGTACCTTCAGTCTCTTTGTACCACATGGAGCGTTTTAAAGCAGCAAGCACTGTAATTTAGGATGAGTGCAGCAGAAGGATAGTGACCACCTGATGGAAGCTCACTGGGACCTTCTGGACAGAAACTTTTCATCTGCCACTGCAAAAGCAGACTATGCAAAGGACCCAAGCACAGCCTTGTTCTAGGCTGCCTTCAAGTGCAGGAGGTGGATTTTATCAGGATGCTAGTAAAGTTGGCCACTTTTGGCTCAGGACTCTGTGAATGTCTAATGAAGGTCAGAGTATTCTCCCTGATGGTTATCCATGCTGCTCGTCAGATGTAATGAGAGATGTGTGAAAGCACAGGCTCTGTTCTGCTCAACATGCTAAACTGAGAGCAGGGAAGGTATTGTAGCAGTTATTTCCTCTCATTGGGCAGGTCTGAGAGCGCACTCTGTATGGAGACCTCACTTTCCATATGGAAAGATCAAATGAACTTCACACTTACTAAATTTTATTAGCCAATTTTTGACATCCTTCCTGATGGCTCTACCACATGGTTAGCTTGAACTTTTCATCCTTCATTAACAGTGATAATGATGATCATTTTTACACTTAGCTCCCAGTCCCTATAAAAAAGCCTTGACCATGTAGATGCCCGAGGACTGCTCAGCCTGCGCTACCTGTGCTTTTGTGCAGACATGTGCATTTACTTACCCTGCAGATTAAAGCACTCTGAAATAACTTACTGCTTAGACAGCTCACCCTGCAAATCAGGCAAGGGTCTTTAGCACCAAACAAGACTGGATAAAATAAACCCAGCTTCAAAGACAAAACCAATAATTATGCATTTGTACTGACTTAGCTGAAACTTGCCTCGGAAGCATTCTGCAATCCATCTGTCACCAAAATGTGCGGTATTTTGAAGGGGATACTTTGTACTTACTGTATGTTTTTAGTGAAAACCCACAGCTGCACTGCAATGTTGCCCTGATGGTGGTAGAATTGGGTGTTTTATTTTGATATGTAGGCTGGTTTGCAGTGTCAGCTCTCATTAAAAAATTACCTGTGATTTAATAGTAGAGTTTGAGAGTGACCAATGGATGCTCCAGACCAGTACGTCTATCTACACGGTTTAAAAAAAATTTTGATTAATTTTCAATTCTAAATGTTTGGGATTGGCAACACAATTAATTTCTAATCAAGAGCCAACACATACCTTGTCTGAGGTGTTGCTGTGATTATTTACTGCATCACAAATTTTGGCTTGCTTTTTCCACACTTTCATGTTTTAAACCAATATTGATCAAAATGGAAGTAGCCCCCAACAGTCGGACTACAACAGCAATTAGCCTAATAGCTGGTGGATCCTCTAGAAAACCTCAACAATTCAGGGCTTTTATTGTGAATCTCTGAATTACAGTTTTTTCTAATGCTCTAACTTCACAAGTAACCTTCGGAGTACATGGCTGTGATGAAAACATCTGTTGATCTTTATGCAGTGTCTCTATAAATAGCTAGTGCAGCTATTGCATCCCTGCCTCAACACTTGGGTGACAAAACCACATTAATGTGACAAAAAAAAAAATTGTCCGTGAACAATACCAGACTCTTAAGGCAAAACATTTTGTAGGTCTCACTTTCTCTTCTTCCTGTCTTTTACTGAGATATACTTTTATCACAAAGGTGATAATGGGGATTCTTGCTGTGGTTCACTGCATTTTAAATTAGACTGAGGAGAGCTGCTAAAATGTTGCTTGATCAATACAAATCCAACCTGGTACAGTGCTGCTCTCTTTTTTATTTTGGAAACTTAGGTCAGGTAATCTCCAGCTGGGTGGAAATCTCCATCTTGTGCCTTGTGAAAATGCAGGAGGAGCCAGTGCTGCAGGTTATTCAGCAGGTGGAGCGAGCATTCAATTGTGTTTTCACACTGGTGTAAATTCAGAGATTTGCTGTAAAACCAAAAGAACAGCTGTTTTTCTGATCAAAATGGGAGAAGGGGCATTCAGTGGGAAAAGTTTGCCTTCAGGAGCACCTGATCAACAGGAAGCGTCCACATACAAGCCCAGGATCTAGTTTTATTTCTCTAATTTGCAAATACAAAAAGTCAGATAAAGTTATGTTAAAAGGCCTGTTCTTGTTGTGTTTTACTTCTGTGTAGGCAACCAATTGTCTGTTACTTTGAATATTACTTTTTTAAACAAGTCTAGTTTTTTGTTCTGCCTCACTGCCCACCCATTACAGCCATAAAGTGCTGACAGCCACTCTGGCTTGGAGAAGATAAATAACCTATATTCTGGTAGGTCAGCTGATCACTCAGGAAATTCTACCTTCATTTTCCCAGTTATTGATATTCATTTGGAGGGAAAAACTCTGCACAAAAAGAACAGCATACCCATAGAATTGAAGAAAACTTTGGTCTCAGTGATCCTTGTGGGTTTCTTCCAACTCAGAATATTCCATGAATTGGTAAATCAAAGCATTATCAGGAATACTAATAGCTCTACTGACTTTTCTTATTGCTAATGGAGGAGGAAGGTGGTGTCCTCCCAAAATAAAGACAGTTTTTGGCTTCATAAGTTGTATCATCCTCTGATAAGCACAATAGAAAAAAACTATTTCTTGAATTTTTGGTAGTTTCCTTTTTGAGATACTCTTTTAACATAGATGCATTTTTAATATGTTGTTACTAAGTGGTTTTTTCGCTGCTCCTAGTACTTAATTTTATAAACATGGTATCTGAAAATAAGAGCTAGGCAGAATGTAATAAAGGGCAAGCATGTCTTCATCTCTTGCAGCAGCATACTGTGGCAGTACTGAATTTTCAGCTCCCCAAACATTTCCTGAGTAACCAAGCTTGGGAACAAAATTACTTTGTTAAAAACAAGAGTGTCATGACCTTCTTCCACACTGGTGCCCAGAGAGCTCCCTGTGAAAGCCCAGTGTGCCTCGTCTTCAGCAGGCATTAATGCATGTGGGGGCAGAAAGGCTTTGTACGTGTGCCTCTGCCTTGCCTGTTGGGCTTTTGTGCCAGCTGAGGCACCGCGTGCTGTGGGGTGGAAAAGCTGCCTAACAGACGAAGGCAGCTGCCAGGAGAGCTGCAGCATGCTGTCTCCTGTAACCTCGGATGACCATCGTTTCTGGGTAAAGGGAGAGAACATGAACCTCTGGGTTAGGATTTGCTAAATCGTGCCTTTCCCCCAAACAGACGTGATTAGTTCTACCACTCCTGGTAAGCAATGGCCTAAATCGTGTAACTTGAGAGCCTGGCCACGTACAGTAGAGATCAGCTTTGGTCTGCTCAGCTCAATCTATGGGCTGTACTCTCTCCATTGCTGCACAGCTCTTCTCAGGTTGCCATCATATCCCTGTAACTGCTTTTGGCTGTATCTGATCACTGAAACAACTGTACAGCCACAACAGGATATGTGTTAAGTAAGGCTTTGTTGTCAAGCGATGCTGGACTTCTGCCCAATCACTTATGTGCCCATCCTCTTCAACATACTCACAGGAGGAGGTATGGAGGTTTCAGCTGAGAGCAGTTATTTGTCCAAGAAGACCAGCATGTGCTTCCTTTAATCAGCCAGGGATGAAAAATCATTGCGTTATGCTCTCTGCTTGCTTTATATATTCAATTCATGTGACTTACTGCATGGAAAGTGAAGTGGCTTGAACTGCTGGTGCACCAGAAAAAGACCTTAATGGACTCCTCTTTTTCCAGCTTGGAGAGCAACATGTCCTAGTTGAATGCATTTCAACCAGGACTCAGGAGATCATTCAAGCTAAATATATGCCTGCAGTGCTGTCAATGTATCAGGGAATGCTTATATAGAACTACTTTTTTTTCCAAATAAATCCACTCGTATGGTTTTATACCGTTCAATAAAACAGCCCAAAGCACAAAGTGGATTTCATTTCTTTTCCCTTTAACCACATAAGCTCAGCCAGATCACTGATCCTAGTTTGGATAGAGCTACCCATCTAGTGGCTTTCTAGTATATCACATAATTCTCTGAATCCTGAAAAATGGCTCAGGGCATCAGTCCCTCTGGAAACAACATTTGCTTTTCCACATAAATGGGAAGCAAGGTAGCCATGTTACGGGCAGATGAGGAAGTTTACCTTTATGTATATACATGTGTACAATACATGCCTTTATGCACCAAAGTGACTTGTCTGAAGTAAGAAGCTAATTACTGTCTGGTAATGATAGACCAGCTGGGACTTTAGGTGGATTGAACTCTCCTTTTGCTGGTTGTTGTGTAAGTTTGGTGAAAAGTTATACTCTAGAAGCATTTTCTCCCTTCTGGGCTCAGTTCTGGCAGGGACAGGACACAGGAATGGAAATATGTAAAGGGATTAAACTGAGCTAAAGTTTTAGTTTTCCTGTTTTTTAAAGCACAGAGTAGCAGGTGTGAAATACCTTTCGTGAAAAAAAAAAATCTAGGCTCTCTCTTTTTTTTTTTTAACTTATTTTTAATCTCTTTCACATCACAAATGCTAAAATAAACAAAATCTCTGACAAGGAGCACATTCTCAGGTTTGACCCTTCAGGGTCTTCACGGTTGCAGATGGGGCTGTGTTGTGATGATGAGGAAAAATGCCTCACATAAAGATATCCAAAGATGAGCTATCCCAACTTAACTGCTCCACTTTTGCAGGTGAACAAATGGCCAGCACCCCAGCTAGCCAATTTAAAGCTATCTCACGTATCTCTGTGCTATGTGCCACCCTGCAGCCAGCAGCTAATACAGTTGTTACTTCTGTCACTGGGTAGCAACCTTTTGTGCCATCGAGGCTTGTACTGGTAGTAAAAGAAAACAATTACTAGAGTGTGGCCAAGTACAATTCCCCACTGGTCACTTTATTTACTGAACACTTCAGACCTATTTGCTAATTTGGATTAAGTTCAGCAAATGGTTCTTAAGAGGAGAAAGAGTTGTTAAATGTTCAAATTTTCTGAAACAGAGAGGGTTTTTTGCTTTCTTTTCCCAAACTTGATTTATGGGGAGGTTTGAAAACCATTCAGAGACAGGAAAGGGAAGGCTTTCCCTCTTATTTCCCTCAGCCTTAAGAGTTATCCAAAGCAGAATATGATCCATGCTCAGTTCCATGATCCCTCGCCACAGTGTGCTGGTGCAGGTAAAGGGATAGGAAGCAACCTGGCAACTCTAAGGGCCTCTGAGCAGGAGAGGCTTCTTTGAAGGAGGAGTGTTGTCCCATGGGTGTTGGTTTGGCCCTAGGATGTGGGGCTGAGAGAAATGACCCACATCATCCAGCTGGGCTCTACAGGGAGCCCATCACACCAGAAGGTTTGCACACCAGCCCTCACAGCTGAGCAAATACATCCAAACACACTTCAGTCACAAAGTGGACAAACACTTCAGTATTTTGGCAGAGTGAACTCCACAGCTGCCAGTATGAGCCCAGAATTCACCCTGCCTCATTACCAGGATGATCAATTTATTAATTGAGAACCTCTCTAAAGGCAACACTTGAAGACACTGCAGAGGGGAGGATTCCCAGGAGGGTGTTGGGGGAGACATGGTCAGTGTCTGCCTGGCCTGGGGATCTGAGTCACAGGGATTTCAGAGAGCTCATCGCTTCCTGGGAAGCACTCAACACCTCATAGGATCAGGCCTGCACACTTTGTGCAGAGCACCCTACTAAACCCCACACCCCCAGGTGCCAAGACACCATCTGTGTTCTCAAAATGCTGTGGTAAAGGAAAGTAGCAGATGGGGAGAGAGAACCTCAGCCTCCTTGCAGAAAAGAGGATACATCATTTTTGTGTTTAAAATATTCCTATTTTTCCTGTTTTTTTAAATATTCCTATTTTTCCCTGTTGATTAAAGCAATTGTGGGAAACAAAGAAGTGTATAAGCAAATACCTAATATAGCTATAGATAGATATTGTATGTTTTGTATAACTACAGATAGATAATATGCTACAGCATATCTATACCTATATTTTGATAGATAGATATTGTATGTTTTGAGACCAAACTTGAAACTGAAGTTTAATGAAAATTGCATTAAGCTTCAGGATGACAAGAATTGCTCAGCTGATGAAGGATGTGTTCAGGTGCTTGCAGTCTTCTAGAGGGTGAATTAATTCATTGCACAAGATAAAAAAAAACCAACCAACAAGTCCAGACTTGGTGTTGATACTGCTTTTTGGAGAAACAGTATTAAGATAAGAGAGATTTTTATATTGCAAATTAAAAAGTACTTTTGCTCTGGTTAGATACACAAAGACTTATTCTTAGGGTGAGCATGTATCTCTGTTAAATGTATATATTTGATTACAAGCTTGTCTGGACAGGTTGTCCTCCTGTCCTATGGAGAAATGCAGTTTCTCTTAGTTAAAACTGTTAAAAGTACATGTAGAAACTCTTACTACTTCTGTTTCTGAGGCTAGCTATTGAAAGTTGATGTTTTACGTATTTTTTACAAAGTATCGGCAATAAATTTGTATAACTTTCGCTAACATATTCTGCAGAAAAATACATAAAATCTCTGGAAGGGAAAATTACAGAAAAATGCCTCATAAATAACCTTTTCTTACCTCACTTATCAGCTGAATCTGGGGAGATACTTACACATTTTTCATCTCTGTGAGATCTGGAAGGATCAAGGACAAAATGAAAAATAAATAAATAAAAAGAAGTAGTCCAATTTAAATAAATCCCTTGCTCTAGTATTACTCAGCTTCTGCCAAGCTATCATTTTCCAGCCTCATAAAACTGTCATGTCATTAGCATTTTGGGATGGTCTCCTTATAAACCTGACCTTTACAATGGATTTTACACATGGATTTAAAAATCTTATTCTTACTTTCCTCTGCAGTTGCCTCATGTACTGACTAAAAGGTTTTGTCAGATAGAAACTGGCTGGAGTTATAACTCCTGATTATGTAGCCGGTTTCTCACCTGCAACTTTTTAATTTGTAAGCTAAGCGAGCCAGTGGAGAAACACACACAAAAGCATGGATGTGACCTTAATTCCGGGCAGGCACATCACATGTGGATCATAATGGTGTTTATTGAGCTCCCCTATATATAGCCCCTCCATCCCAAGAGAGCTTCACCCCGAGGGCTGCTTGATCCCGCTTGTCATTGCCAGGGGTGGGAGGCACTTTAGGTGGCTTTTACTGTAAGCCCAGTGAGAAATGCCTGCGGATGGCCGCTGCACGCACTCAGCTCGGTGACCAAACATAGGCCCTGTGGCTGCACATAACCAGCGGGGATCGCCTTCCACAGGGCCCTCCGACATTATTTATTGAACACTGGGAGCAAATTAATCCCAATCCGACACTGGCTGCTCTCCAAACCATGGCAATTTCATGTTACAGTCTCGGAGCAGATTTGCAATTGACTGCTGGAGTGCACATTCCTCTGTAGGAGCTTTTCTTTGTCAACAAATGGTTGCCAGAGTTCAAAACCCCTCTGAAAAGCAGTTGATTGCATAAAGGGATGGTGTTATCCTATATAAAATCCAGACTGGCTGCTTGCATTTCTAATTCTAAAGTAAGTGGGAAAAAAAATTGTACCGCTTTACATTTTCATATGATGGCCCCATGCCAGTTAAAAATAGATTTAAAAAAAATATTAAAATAATAAAACTAGATTTAACAAAATCTAGTAATAAAAATAATAAATTAATAAACCATGAGAAAATTAAGAAAAATATCTTGAGTGTAAATAAGATATATTTTAAAATATAATACAAAACATTATAAAAATATAATCTATTTACATTCACATTGCTTCAAGAGATAATACCTTGTTTTCTCATGTCCAAATACCCCAAACTATGGAGGCAGGTTTTGAGCCTGAACTTTTCAGCTTAAATCTACCTCTATAATCAGTTTTGTGTAATTTTAATGAATGGTCATAAATCATCTCTCTTTCCCCCCACCAGCTTGGCTGATAACAACTCAAGGAAAGGTCACGGTTTCGGGTTTTTTGGCAATCATCTCCATAGTTCCAATAATCAGATACATCTGCAGTTCTCGGGTTACCCAAATAATACTGTACAAAGAATAGGGTCACTGAGAAAGTTCATTTCCAAAGGCAGGCCCATGATTGGAGATTTGAACAGATCCAACCACCTGGGAGAGCTGCTCCTGTGGAAGAAGGACTTTGAGAGGTCTGGGGGAAGGAGCAGCAAAGTTGAAACCAGTTGGTGTAACTACAGTTCCTGGAGAAATGTGGGCATAAACTTGCACTCTGTAGGCAAAGAGAGAGAAGGATAAAGAAGAGATAAATAACAATGTGAGTTTGACAGTTTGGTGAGTGCTTCTAAAATGGGGCAATGGGATTTGCAGAGAGAGCAGAAATGGTGTTTGCATTTCACAGGGCATGATTGTCTTCTGTTAGCCAGGTAGGGAAGCATTGAGCTGGTGAAATTAAGAAGTGAGAAAAGATTGTTTGGATCGTGCTTGAAGGTCAATTACAAATACTGCATCATTTGTGTTAGTAGTGAACTTATGGGGGTCAACACAATTGTGTTTGTTCAGTATTTTCATTAATAACTGGAGGAAGAATGGAAAACATGCTCAGGGTAGGGCCCAAGCTAAAGGACATGATCATGCCAACATGAAAACCACTGATGTTACTTAGAGAGGGATGAGCAGGACACAAAATTATTCCATCCCTCTTCTTACCACAGGGGTGGCTCCACCTGGTATCTTGTGGGCACTGCTTCTCGCTGCATGTACAGATGGGCTAAAGGACATCTGAAAAGCAGTGATGGGAGATGTAGCTGGTAGTCCCACAAGTAAAGGGAACCTAGGGCTACTGAAAGCTGGAGATTGAAGGAAGCACACTGGTCACCCTTAGTTATGAAGAAAACCTGTAGCATAGAGTGGGAATCTTCTTCCTCCATCTGTGGCAGAAATAAGGAAAAGCCAGATAGATCTGAGGACTGTCTTTCTAATGGTATATGGACAATCAGGTGCCAGGGAGATGACCTGGGGAAGCCATGAAGTCTCTGCAAGCAGAAAGTTGTCAGTGCAGGCTGGACAGGCACCTGCCAGGATGTTTGTGGAAGCAATAAAATGTTTATAATTAGTCTTATTCAACAGATTCCTGCAGTTTGCATGTGCTATTGCTGTCTACATGTAACAGCCACCAGAATATTCTCTTGTATCACTGACGTTGTAGAGACAGTTTAATCTGACATGCACAAAATTCAGCAAGTATTTGATTTATTTTGTCTGAGTACCAGACACCCCATATAAATACATGAATGCATATTTAGACTGTATTTGCAGCACGACTGAAAAGTACGGGTGAAATCTAAACTCGTTCTGGGATTATGTTCCTGCCTGTTTGTGTTGGCATGAGATTCTGGGGTCTGGAAGAAAAGGATGGGTAGCAAGAGGGAGGATCTGGTTTAAAAACATACATATCTTCTGCAGACCTTGTAAGTGATCCATCAGGAGCTGCTTACAGCAAGGGCCAGAGGGAGCTGCAGGGAGGGTGGCGGGTTGTAGTTTCACAGCACTTCAGGCACTGCTGCTCACAGGGGCTCAGTTACATGGGAATGCACTGCAGAGCGTAAGGCAGTGGCCAGAACTTGATCCCATCTCATCCTAGGAGGAAAAGTGGCCTCCCATTTGGAGGGCTTTGAAGGTCTTTGAATCCTGCAAGCTCAAGCACTCAGGCTAGGGTCTTGAAATCCACCCAGCTCTGGAGTTTCTCTTGAAAAGTCTGACTCTCACCGAGAGGGAGAGGTCTGCCAGGAAGGAGTGCAAATTTGGTTTACATTTGCAGGTTGAGTGTTTAGAAGAGCCCTTCAATCTCTTCAATGGGCTTGGGATGGAAGAGGAAAGATCCTCTCGATTGGCATTGTCTCTGTGAAAGGATCAAGCCATTCAGGTGTTGGTTTTCAGTCAGTTTTTGCTTAGTATTTTTTCAGTCAGTCCCTCGTGAAATGCCCTAAGAAACATCATTTTAGTGCAAGCTACAAAAATCTCATTTTATTTCCACTTGGTTTTGCTAGAAAGCTTCCATACCAACACATGTGTAGGTATTTTATTTCCTTTCAACATATCTGGTAGCACTTGGAGATTTATAGTGTGTACTGGGCTTCACTGCTTGTTGCTAAACCACAAATCCACCTCTTCTTTCCCACAGTGGTGTTTGCTCCCTCCTTCTTGGGTACTAGTCCTGAGAGAAAATCAGGGTGCCGTTTTCAGTTTTCCCTTCTCCTTAACACACACACACACATCTAAATTTCAGTAATGTATTTTTTGCTTTGATTTCAAAGATTAAGTATACCACAGAGTTCACTTTGACAATATGCAATGTTACCAGAAGACTACGAGAGAAAAATCACTGAGTGAATCCAGCAGTATTCAAATACTACTCAAGAGAATAATCAGCTAAAAATTAAATCTTCTCCCTATGACTCTATCATTCTTCATCTCTCTCTGAACCTATAGTGAGCATCCTTTGCTGTGTGCACAGAATTCAACACAACCCTTATGCTGCTTCCTTATTTTCTGTGAAAGACATTGGCTTTCCTGTGAGAAGCATAACCTCTCCTGCTGACCATCTTAGTTACTGGAACCATGTTTGTCTTCTCCAGAAAAATAATATTTTTATTTTTCTTCTGTATGAGTCTGATTTTTATAACTCCTTTGTGATGACTTAACACTGTAAGAACTAAAATTTATGAAGTGGTATTAACATTTCCTGAAGTTAAATTAACAGATTAATATTTTGCCTCTCCCTAGTCAGAGAAAGCTCAATTAAATACTCCTGCACCAGTTGCTCATGTTCCTTCCTGTCTCAGTTAAAGGAAAAAAAACCTGTGCCTTCTTCTGCATGGTCTCCTGTGTAACTGTATAGTTACAGTCTCCCTAGCCTCGTTCTTCATCTCTTGATTCCACTTTTAAGAGTCTCTTCTCAAAACCCTTTTAAATCCCACTTCTCTGCTACTTCCATGAGTATTGTCTTTTAAGGTGCAGAGCTAGTTCAGCCTATCTGCATTTTCCCCATCACCTTTACCTATCTGGCCTAACCTATATGAGCAAAGGTCAGAATGTGGCAAAGAGTGTATGCTGTTATTTTTACCAGAAAGAGATTAAAAGTAAAGTACCTACTGTGCTACAAAAGGCGTTAAACATACAGATTTTCTGATTGTGAGGACAGCTCCAGTAACACTTCATGAGAGATTTGGATGCAGAAGTCTTAGACTTTGGTACCGTTAGTGAGTGAGCCAGATTTAAAGGTGGAAACTACAAGAAAGTAATTGATGCTAAGGCATGCCTCAGGTCAGTATTGCTAGGATCATAAGGATGATATGTTAGTTACTTATATCCCACATTATTAGGCAAATCACATTGATCTGATTATTAATCAATGGAGACATCATGCCAGCACAGAGCAAGAAGTTGCTATTTGTAAGAAGATGTGATGGAGCTGCAGTTTTCCTGTGTATTTTTGACTGTGACCTGCTTGCTGTAGGGTTTGTCTGGCAACTGTAATAGACACAGCAAAAAACTTAAACCTCAAATCATCTAAACCTTTGCAAAGCTTTTGGAGCACTCTGATCTCTCATGAGGTAGCACCACAGGGGAGCAGTCCTGGGGAGTCAGCCTTGGGTCCAAGCTGTGTACTCAAGCTTTAGATGTGATGCACAGAGGCTATTAGACACCTCCAAAACAGGCTTTACAAAAGCTGACACTATGGTAGCTAAGAGGAAAGGCTGAGGAGAAGGCATTAAGCCTAAACCCCATGGAATTTTACGCTTCGCTCAGGGCCAGACTTGCAGCAAAGCATCACTGAGGAGTTGGTGCCGCAACAGTGCAGAAATTTCTGATAAAAAAAAAAAAGAGGACGAAATCCTTCTCATTTTCCCCTGCTCTTCTAATGCCACACAGTGATTAGAGCACTTAAGCTGGATGTCAGAGATGTGATTTTTACAAATGGCATTAGGATTTGCGTGGCTCTGTACCCTGTAGCAATGTCTTAGTGCCACGGGAAATACCCTGATCTGACTGCCTAAGGCATGCAGGCCTCCAGGGCTTGCCATGACTGAAAGCAGAGAAGAACAGGTGTGGATTTTATGTATGTATTTTTGTCACCAGGGGAATAAATTCCCTGTGCTGGAGACATAAGTATGTTATAAACATACATGTAAGAGTGTTCCATTATGGTTTCAGCCTCAGTGTTGAGAGTCATTGCCTGGGTTTGCAAGATGGAGTAGATTAAGATCAAGATACCACCAAAGGAAAAGAGCAGAAAACACCGTCTCAGGACCATAGCTAGAAAATAGACTGTGAAAATAGATAAATAAAAAGTCAAGTTTTGATGCTCATTTTGGTGGGGATCTTGTCTGGGGATCTTGGCAGGAATACATGAACAACTGTTACAACTCAAAAAAACAACCCCACTTTTATTTGTGCAGGTTTGGGGAGCAAAGATCTGATTCACTGTGTACTCTTAATCCAGGAAAACCGAACAATGGAGAGGGAGAGTAAGGTGTGAGACACAGACACCCGAGAGCCTGGTTTGGGAGATCAGAGTGTGAGAACTTGGGGATGCAGACCCTGCTTGAGAGAAGGCGTCTGGTAGAAGGCAGAGGTAGAGCAGAAGGCCAGGCTGCTACAGCTGCCAGCAGTCACCCAAGTACAATGAATGATCAGGGTTTAAAACACATTCCTCAGCGTCCCAAGCATTTGGAAAGGACTGTATTTGAGTATCTACTCTTAGCCCATCATTAGTTAAAACCAAGATGCCTCTTAATAATGTGCTAAAACATTGTCTTTCTCTACTTATGTCATGATTTTATTGTGGCTGCTTGAGACAGAGAGGCAAGCCTGTAATATGTTGGATGGGACACAAAACCCAGTGAAGATGTTTAGGGATGACAGTGCCATTTACCACAGCTCTGTTGAGAAGCACAGTCACTGTGTGTACCAGGGGAGTTGAAGCTACATAAACCTGGGCTAAGATTAAGGCTGAGGAAGCCTAATACTCATAAAAGCTGGTGCCCAGTTTCTTATTAACAATGGAGGCAGGACAGGCTCAATAAGGATGGGAATCAGATATCTGCTTGGGGAGAGCCTCAGTGCATGTGATCTGACTTGGTGCAAACACTCCAAGTTTGGAGGATGTGTATTTCTGTTAAAATATCACATGGTGCTTCAGGAATATTTTCCATCCTGTCAATCTGCAGCCTAAGAAACGACCATGTATCTATGTAGGGTACTAAAAACTGGAGCCACCTCACTTGTTTTCCTCCAGGCAGCAGAGACCCTTATCTGAAATAGGCTATGAACCTGCCCTTGCTGCAGGGAGCCTCACAAGGCTCCTCGTGGGTTTAGTAAAGAAGGGAGGTAATTTTTTTTGGAGGCAGCAGGAACAATACAACCTCATGGGGAGGATGGCAGCAGAGCAGCCTGACTACAGGGTGGGATGAGGAGCTGGGAGCACTGGGAAACCCTTGTTTTGGCATGGACAGTGCTGTGAAGAGTTCTGGGATGGCATCTGCTTTGCATCTTGGTTCCTCTATCCCTGTGGCATCCATGGCAGAGATGAACACCATGCCAGTGCATGCACGGATCCTGGTAATCTATTTAGGGATTTCCACAACTCACCTCCACCTCAGTTCAGTGTTACCAGCCCAATGCCAGCTTCCTCACCTAAGTCTTTGGATGCTGCAAACTTGGGATGTTGTTTTTTAAGATGTAAATTTAGGACGTTGTCTGCATTGTATATATACCTGAGAGCTGCTCCTCAACATTGCTTGTTTTCCTTAATTTCTCCTCCTCAGCATTTAACAGCTTGCCTTTTCAAAACTTCCATGGTGCTGGAGTGATTTTTGGTGTGTCATCTTGGGGACTGCTCAGTAAAGCTCTCAGCCACCAAAGGTCAGGCATGCCATAGAAATGCCTATTAATAGGTCTTAGGTGCTGGGTGTGCCTAAACCAGCATTTCTTGGAAAGAGAAAGATTTCTTGGAGACAAGTGGCTCTCAGGACTACTGTAAAGGTGCAGGGCCAGGCCGGCATTCATAGGGTGTCCCTACACAACCATACCTCCTGCAAGTGGGGATACAGGGTGCAACGGGAGAGTTTAAGGAAGAAAATAGCTGTTTAGCCACTGCTGCTTGTGGAACCAGGGTGCACTTGCTGTTGACAAGCTGCGCGCTCAGCCGGCGCCCTGGGAGTTGTCTCCAGCCGGTGCCGCCGGCTCCCCGGGGAGCTGGGCAGTGGCAGCATCTTTGCAGGCATGGGCAGCTCTCCCCTTCCAAGGGGCGTCCAGGCGCCTTTATTCCGGTAAACACAGACGTTTAAAATAAGATTTCGTTCAGCCGGCCTAAGTGACGCCGACTCTATGTATAATCCGCGCCTGGGACCGCCCGAGTGAATCCCATCTCGAAAAAGGCGGAGAAGCTGGGCCCGCCCCGGGATGTGCAGGGCCAGCTCCCCCGCGGTGGCCGGACGGCTTGCCCTGTGTCGCGGTGGGCTGCGGGGGGAGCTGAGCCGGGCCCAACCCCTCCGCCCCCCGGCGGCGATGCCCGCCCGGGCCGGGAGCCGACGCACCGGGCGGAGGAGGGGACGGGACGGGAGGGGAGGAGAGGGGATGGGAGGGGAGGGCGTGGGCGGCCACTGCCCCCCCCGTCCCTGCCGGCACGTGCCTGCCCGCCCCCGCGGGCCACTGCCGCGCCCCGACGGCCCCGGCATGGACGCACCCGGCCAGCGGCCCGCCAGCCCCCGAGCCGGCCCGGAGGGCGCGGCGGCGGAACGGGGAGCGAGCACCAGCCAGAGCCCGAACCCCAGCCCGGGGGCGCCCATCCAGGAGGAGGAGGAGGCGGCGTACGTGGAGATCCGCGGCTCGCCGCCGGGGCCGGAGGAGAGCCGTCAGAACCCCGAACTGGCCCCGGCCGGCTGCGCGCAGGGAGCGGCCGGTCCCGCACTGGACAGCGGAGCCGCTGGGACAGGGGATGGCAGCTCGGGGAGCGGCAGACCCCCTGGGGAGGAAGCGGGGTCAGCATCCTTGGACCACGGGCGGGATCGCCCTCCTTCCCCGGCGGCGGCGGCGGCGGCGGAATGCGGCGCTGACACCGGCCCCGGCTCCGGGGAAGCGGCGGGGAGCGGCGAGACGCCGGAGGCGGTGGGCTGCCCGGAGTCCTCCTCCTCCTCTTGCCCTTCGCCCGTGACGAAGGGGGACGACTTTCCCACAATGGGCCACCCGGTGTCGACGGAGGGCAAAACCTCCTCGTCCTCCTTCGGCTACGAAAGCGAAGTGGAGGATGAGGTTGCGGGGCGAAAGGCGACTCCCCCCGGCGCCCCCTTGGACACCCCTCCCGGCGGCGGCCGCGACGAGGCGCACTATATCAGCACGCAGGAAATCCAGCTCAGCGAGGTGGACCACGACATGGACTTCGACGCGGGGCTGGCCGCCCGCTGGGACTTCGAGGATAACAACGTGATCTACTCCTTCGTTGACTACGCCTCCTTCGGGAGCGACGAGACCCCGGGGGACACGCTGACGGAGGAGGAGGAGAATAGCTGCTACCTTAGCACGACCACCAGCGACCCCAACAACCAGACGGACAGCATCGACAACACCAGCAGCACCGAGATCGTCAGCCTTACCTCTGAACACGACACCCCCGGCGGGGACAAGCGCGCCAGCTCGGGGGAGAGCCGGTCCAAGCAGCCCGGCCGCCCCGGCGAGAGCCCGGGCGCCCAGCTTCTCCTATCAATCAAAGCCGCTTCCCGGGCTATAAATGAGTCTAGCAACGTGCACGGAAAGCAAAACACTGTTTACGCTGCCAAGCATGAAGGCGACATGAGTCTCCGTGTCGCCGCGGCTCCCGACCGCAGTGCGAGTTTAAAACAGGATGCGGTCCGCGACCACGCGAAAAAGTTCATCGCGGTGCCCGCGCGGCTGCAGACGCGGTGCGGGGCCGCCAGGGCAGGGGAGCACTCGAGCGGCGCCTCCAGCGCCGTCAGCGAGCTGGACGATGCCGACAAAGAGGTGCGAAACCTTACGGCCAAGGCTTTCCGCAGCCTGGCGTACCCCTATTTCGACACCCTGCGCCCCGGCTCCCGCGCCTCTTCCGCCTCCCTGTCCGACAATGCCCTGGGCATTAACCGCTGGTCCACCTACCTGGACCTCAAGTGCGGCAGTCTGGGGCCGAGAGTGGAGCCCAGCCTGCTGCGCTCCGGCCGCTCGCAGACCAAGGCCCTTGAGTTCGTGGTCAGCAAGCTCGACGGGGAGATCGCGCACGTCGAGACGCCGCGGCGGCTGCGGGCGGGCTCCCGGGTGGTGACCCTGCTGGACCTCGGCGAGGCCCCCGAGGCAGGGGAGCCGCCGGCTGCGGAGGGCGGCGGGAAAGGGTCCAGCAAGAAGTCCAGGTTCGCCTCCAGCCTCCTCAAAAATGTCATCTCCAAGAAGATGCAGCTGGAGCACGAGTTCAAAATGGAGCGGGGCGAGATCACCGACACCTCCTACACCGGGCCGGGCGCGGGCCGGGAGCCGGAGCCCGCCGGCGGCGGCGGCAGCGCCGGCCGGGAGCGGCAGCAGGAGGGTGGCGTGCAGCGGCAGAGCTCCCGGCACTCGGAGGGCGGCTCGGACTGCACCGCGACGCCGGCGGAGGATGCGGGCGAGGGCGGCGGGGGCCGGTCTCCGGCCTCCAAGGCGTCGACGCCCCGCGAGGGGAACCGCAGCCTGGACCGGGCGCTGTCGGAGGAGCTGTGCGAGGTGAAGCGCAGCGCCTCGGACGCCATCAAGGCCACCTTTCTCCGCAGCCAGAACAGTGCCTTCAGGTCATGGAAGGAGCGGGAGGCGGAAAGGAAGGAGGAGAGGGCCCCCGTCGGTAAGCTGAAACTCTCTCCCAAGCACGACTGGCGAGCCGACCTGGGTGAGATCTCTGCCGGCAAGTCCACCAAGATGTCCCGCCTGTTCGTCCCCGCCATTCAGCACACCCCTCGGGAGAAGGAACCCGGCAAGCGGGCCACCAAGTGCTCCGCCGCGGCCGCCGCCGTCTCCTCACTCGCCGCCGGGGCCGCCGCCACCTCGCCCCCCGCCGCCAAGCCCAAAGCCCCCGAGATCAAGATCAGCCTGGGCAGCCTGCAGCAGCCTCGGGACGCCGCTTTCAGCATCGCCCAGCTGCTGACGCCGCAGATCGCAGGCCGACCGCCGGAGGAGGGCAGGGGACAGCAGCTCAAGCCTCTTAAGGCCGGCGAGGGCCCCGACAAAGTGCCGCAGTTCCTGGTGCGCGACGTGAGGGACAGCAAGTACAGAGCCCAGGGCATCCTCCACCAGGTGCGGGACGTGCGGAAACTCATCAAAAGCTCCTACAGCGCTGACTCGGGGGATAACAGCAGCGACAAGGGCAGCGGCGCCTCCGAGCAAGGCGGCCCGGAGCAGAAGCCCCGGCAGCAGCTGGTCATCGCCGGTGTCCCCCGGTCCCTCTCCCCCGTGGTTATCACCTGCCAGGCGGTCGGCCACACCGGCACCAAGCCCACCGAGGCGGGGGCCAAGGCGGTGGGCAGGGCGCCCGCCTGCCCCCCGGAGGGCACCGTCCTGGTGCACCGCACCTCGGGCAGGCTTCCAGTGGCCACCATCGCCCCCAACAAGAGCGATGCTCGCCAGCCGGCCGTGCTCAAGATCGTCTCCAAATCCTCCGCGCCCTGGCGGCACCAGCCCCCCCCGCAGCCAGCCGAGAGGGGCCGAGGACCGGAGGAGGACCCGCGGGAGGAAAGCAAGGCAGCGCCGGTGCAGAACGCTCTGGAGAAGCTGACGGCGGCGGTGCGGAGCATGGAGGAGCTGTACAGTTTCAACAAGCGCGAGTGGAAGCGCAAGAGCGACCCTCTGCCCATCACCGACAGCCACGTCCTCTCCCTTATCGCCAGCCAGGAGCGGGACGCCGGGTCCCGACCCGCGGCCGCTGCCGCTCCGCCCCCGCCTCCGCCGGCGGACAAGGCGGAGGAGCCGTCGGGCAAGGGGCCGAGCAGCGAGCGGCTGCCCCGCCGCCCCTCCAACAGCGCCGCCGACAAGGTTTCGGCCAAAGCGGCCGCTTTCGAGAGCCTGGCCCGGCAGCGGCAGCGCGGCCCGCCGGCCCCCCGCGCCGAGCCCGCCGCCGCCCCCCGCGCCCTCCTCACGCT
>JACBWW010000015.1:20173394-20216359 GCA_020086605.1 Lanius collurio
AAGCCGCCCCGCAGCCCGCCGAGGGCCCGCCCGCTGCCCTGTACCGCCCGCCGCTGCCCTTCGCCGCCCTGCCCGGCGCCGCGCCGCCGCCGCTGCTCTGCTTCTCGCCCTCCGTGCCCGCCGCGGCCACAGCGGCCGAGCCCTTCACGCAGACGCAGCGCAAGGTGCTGCTGGACGTGAGCACCGGGCAGTACTACCTGGTGGACACGCCTGTGCAGCAGCCCCTCAAGCGGCGCCTCTTCGACCCCGAGACCGGGCAGTACGTGGAGGTGCCGGTGCCCCAGCAGCCGGCCGTCGCTCCCGTCCCGCTGCCTCTCTCGCCCCTCGCTCTCAATGCCGGCGCCTATGGCGCCACTTACATGCTCTACCCCGGGCTCCTGCCCGCCGCCACCGTGCTGCCCTCCGGCTCCCTGCAGCGGCCGCTGTCCCACCCGGGCAGCGACGGCAGTGCCCCGGCAGAGCCTGGCAGCCCCGCCGCACCAGAGGCAGCTTTTGCCGAGAGTCCCTACTACGTTGCTACCAGCAAGGGCCCGCCGCCGCCGCGGCACGGGGCAGCCGAGGCGAAGCCGGTCATCAGCATCACCGCGCCGGCCACCGGCCCGCGGATCGTCGCGCCGCCCTCCTTCGACGGCACCACCATGCGCTTCGTGGTGGAGCACCGGTGAAGAGCGCGGGTGAGTGGGTGCTGCCTGGCGGGCACGGCAGTCACCGGTGATGGGTCAGGGCAGACCGAGTTAATGGCCAAGTGACAGCGCTGCCACAATTTCTTTTCAGGGGAGAGAGGGTCCACAGAGAGGCCTTCACCAGGGTGTAAAATACAGATAGAACACACAGATAGAATACAGTTAGGCACACCCTTGGGAACAGTATTCCTTGGAGCTTCTTTTTCTTAGCAGTTTCAGAGAAGCACACCATAGCTGCTCATCACACAGCCTGTATTTGTGCAGCCCCATGGCTGGGACACCTCCCTTTGCTCCCGAGGATGGGAGTGTGGTTGGGGCATCTCTGTCTGGATCCGTCATCTGGACCCATCTTGCAAGCCATGAAAGAACCCCTTCACCTCGACAACATACCCTCCTCTTGTCTCACCTCTCACCTCTTCCTCCCAAGAGGAGGTGAGCGCCTCTCTCTTTCCCCTGAACCTGTTTCCCCCCTCCTTCAAGAAGAGTGGGAGAGGGGTCTGATGGAAGCAAGCCCATATTTTGGGTCCTTTTTGTTAGTGGGGTGAGGGAGTGGGATGCATGTAGCAGTCCCTGGTGTGCTCTCCTGGAGCCATGGGGCTGGTGGCAGGGGCAGAGGTGCCCACAGCTGCCTGTGCTGCAGGAGGCCTCCCAGGGGCACCACTGCAAAGCACAGTTTTACACAGCAGCTCCCAGCTTGGAGTGCCACAGCCCTGACAGTGCCCACTTACCTGGGGCTGTAACCCTCCCAATTCAGGGATGTGTGTGCAGGGGCACTGAGTACCTGTCCTGGAGCAAGGAGGAGGGCATGCAGTGAAACAAGTGTGGTGAAGTATGTCTTGTGCAAAATAACCAAGGAATGATGACATTTCATTTTGAAAGACCTGAAATATTACAAAAGTGACTTCAGGATTGGTGTCACTGCTCCTTCTGCCTCTTGTATTAGAATGCATGGCTCATCTTTACCACATGCAGAGCTGCCAGATCTGGGGCTTACCAAAGACTTGCAGAGTTGGTTTTTTGGTGTATATGAAAGGGCAAAGAGTAAGAGTGGAAGCGTGGCAACAGTCAGAGGTTTGGGTTTGTCACCAGTTTGCACTGGGCTTTGTCCAGCTGCAGGCTTGAGGGTAAAATCTGTCTTCCAGCACTTGGTTTATTTATTTTGCTTTGATATTTTTTCAGTTTGCATCATCTACTACTGCATAGTAGATTATTTGTTGAATGAAACATTATCCGTGGGATTTATGCACTTACTTCTCTGCTTGTAAATATTTTATCTTGAAAGTTCCATTCTTTCATCATGGCTGTGGATGCAATTGTTTTCATTGGCCCTTATGGGTCACTCAGCACCGTAAACGTGCTAGTTTAACTTGAGCTCTGCTGTGCTACTTGAGTTCATCTTGCCAGTAAAGTCTTCATAGAGAATCTAGATAAAATCACAAAAAGTAGTTGGTTATTTTTCATTTGGTCTGGAGGCTGAATTAAGACTGCTAGCAGAAGGAATTTGTTAGATTTCAGATTAGAGACTTGACGTTTTTGAAAAGGTGGGGTATATAATAGGTGTATTTGTAACAGTAGCTATTTAAACAAAAACCTCTAGTTTTTCTTGTATCACTCTTTAAAAGTGAGAACCATCACATTTCCTGGTGTGCCCTGCCCCTCAGTTGCCAGAGGGTTATCCTGTTACCAGGATACCTTCGGTGCCTGGTGAAGCAGGTGATGCTCTCAGCAAATTGCTCTTTCTCACTGGTGAAGTTAAAACAGAAGCTCTGCTTTGTTGTGCTGTGTCAGAGCTCTACCACTACAAAACTGTGTGAAAGCTGCCCCAAAAGACTGGTGATGCAAAAATGTGCATACTCAGTACAGAAGATCATTCAGCAGTGTGCAGGCTTTAGTTTAATTTTACCATTCTTTTAATCTCTGAATGTGCCAAGGCACTCGTTTTCTAATGCAGACAGGAATGCCCCCTCCAGGCTGTCTCAGACCTGCTGGGGGAGGTGTCCTGCTGCTGGACAATGGATGCACTTTTTTTCTTTGACCTGTTCTGGCAGTCTTAAATAATTTTAACTGTATGGTGCAGGACGTATTTAACTTTTCATTAGACTTTGGTTACTCATATATCTTATCTCTCAGTGGAAAATTAGCTATATGCCAGAGGGGAATCACATCTATAGCCTTCTTCTTCCTGTTATTTTCATTTACCTACATAACTTTCATGTCCCTGTGGATAATTTTTTCTCTTCTTCTCTCTTTTATTGTCTACTTTGTCTTTTGCTTTCCATTATTTTTGTCTATCTCTTTTGTCATTCCTTACCTACATAACTTTCATGTCCCTGTGGAAAATTTTTTCTCTTCTTCTCTCTTTTATTGTCTACTTTGTCTTTTGCTTTCCATTATTTTTGTCTATCTCTTTTGTCATTCCATTCCTTATGAAAAACATTTGTTTGCTTGGGTTGGTGTTTTTCCCCTAACAAGAGCAGCAGTATAATTTCATGTGAATCGAAGGGTGAATTGTTATTAACTTTTTTAATTCCAGTTGCTTTCACATCAGACCAGGTTTTTTTTGATTGCAGCAATGCTGTGCAGATCCTAAAATGGATTTTAAGCCAGCCAGATTTCATCCTTTGAGTCTGGGAGTTAAATAAAGTGCTGTCCTTTCAGATCTTCTTTTTTACTAGGCAAAAGGAGCTGAATGAATTCTCTTTTTCTCCACGCCTGAATTACTTTCTGCACTGCACATGCTATCTTCTTCCCTTCTTTGCTCTATTTCTTTCACATCTTCATTCACAAGCCTTATCACCTTGTTAAGGACTTCTCCATCTTGGTCTCTGTTACCTGTGGGAGGTCAGTGTGACTTGAATCTTTGGTAATGCTGTGATGCCCGTGGTGGTGCTGGCACCAAATCCTCTGTGCATCTGCTGCTCTTCTGGCACTTCCTTTGGTGCTCTTTTCTCCACAATCATTGGGATGAAATGGATCCCATCAATTTGTGTTCTGACAAGATCCAAGCTGCCATTTCTGAACTATTCTTAAGTTTTTGATATGCAGAAAATAGAAAATATGTGCACATTTCTGGGCAATATCATAAGGCTGCTTCTCTTCCTCCTCTGCTTCATTCACAGTAGATGGGGGAGCTTTAGCAACATCATTCTTGCCCGCTGCACTTCTTCCTTGCTATGGGAAAGAAAGGATGATAGTTTTTAGTTCAAATAACCTTGCATCCAAGCCTAGACAGCCCCAATGTGTAGTGAGTGGACTGCCTGACAGCAGCTCATTCCCAGCAGGAATGACTGAAAATGTGTTTTTAACTTTTGTATCTATTACCACATTATACTCTGTGGAGTTGCTGCCTTGTGTTAGGTAAATAAATGAGGAAAGAACAGGTAGCAAAGTAGAAAGCAACTGCAGTAAATTGTACTGCCAATATTAGAAAGGTACTTTTCACTGTTTTCTTTAAACATGAGCATAAACACCTTATAGTTACAGCAACATACATGCAAATATACTTATTAGTTGTGTTTTCTTCCTAACTGCTATCAGATAATCTATGCCTGCCTTTAAAAATTAATTATGTGTGGATAGCATATAAAAATTATTTTTAAAGACTCATAAATTGATATTTTTAAATTTTGTTTTTATTGTTCCCTGTTCATCAGGATGTATGTTCTACATTACTAAGTCAAGAAGTCAACTTACAGTGTAATCTGCAGTACACAGGATTTACTTATGCTGATGCCTTTGCTGAGAATTTAGTAAAGAATTGATCCAGTTTTAGTGGGAAATACTGGAATATTCCAAAAACCAAATGAACTTAACATTTGATCTAGTAAATCAGTCTACCAATGGAAATAAGTGTGACCTTGTTTTCAAAACTGAGGCTACTTAAGAAACATTTCAATAGAGCTTAGCCTTGATACCAATAAAAGTTAATGGTGAGTTTAATGACTCCTGCCCACAATGATTTCCTGAGCCAGTGTTTAAGTCTTAACTCCACGAGTCTTGGAGCATGTTTCCCTTTTCCTGACATATTCCATGCTGGATGCTGTGTTGGTGAGGAAAGTGCCTGACTCTTTAACTGAGTGGATGGATCACTTAAATTCTGCTTAGGTCACATTGCCCTCTTCCCACCTAGGTCCGTGGGGTTCCCCAGGACCAGTCTGCCGGGAGCTGTGGGGTTGTAAGGCACAGCATGTTCCACACCTTGAGCAGAAATTATGGGTTCTGCTCAAATAAACAGGGCTTCCCAACCACTGACTCAATTTAAAAAGTTGGGTGATGTTGTCTGATTATTGGCAGTAGCTTAGGACATGAGTAGCAAGAATAGTGTGATGACAAAGGAGGTATTTATGCACTTCTTCAGAGGAGTAAAGATTGTTCAGATTGTTGTGGCAGCTCTCTAACAATCTATATTAATGATGCTTTTCTGGTTTTGTTTGTCTGTTTTTTCCACAGGAATGAGGAAGAAGAATTATGCTTCTTTAATTTGAAATACACTTTTTAAGTCTTCAACATTAATCCTAAAAACTGCTTCTACAGTTTTCTCGTTTTTTGCTTCATCATACAAAACAAGCATGTAAGTTTCTTGTTTTCTCCCAAGTGCCCCCCTGTTCTGGAGTATGCCTACATTTAGTTATGTGAGCAACACTAAATTGCTGCAGTATTTTGTGCAAAGTTGTTTTTGCACTGAAGCCGATCTGCAGGCTTTAGACATTGCCTCTGTGCTGGTAGCCAGTGGTAGTGATGCCACTACAGCTGTTTGTAAAATGCAGGGTGTAAGAGCAGCAGTGTTGCAGTGTGGATCTACACACGGCTTCATTCAGGTCCCTGGAATGTGTTGTGATGATCCAGTGCAGCCCTGCAGCTCTTCAAAAATAAAGCCCTCAGCTCTCTCCTACTGCAGTAAATGAGGGTCTTCCATGTAGGCTTTAGTCACAATTTGCAATCAGACGGTTTTTTGTACTCTCTACTTCTCACTTGGAATTGCAAATGAAGAGAGCTGTAGTGTTAAATTTATCTTTAGTGTTTATTTTTTTGGCATGGTTCAAAACAAACTGTGTAAATGTCAGAAAACACATTTGATTGCTTTCATTTTTTGTTTGCTCCTCTGTACTGAGTTGAACATCACAAGTTGCCTTAATTATGACAGTGTTTAAATACTGGGAAACCAGAAATTGAATGTAATACTTTAAAATCCTGGTTCTAAAGGAGAGAGCAGCATTTATTTTTCTTTAAGACTGCAGTCTATTCTTCCTTAAATTGCAACATTATTGAAAACAATGCCCTGTGAGAGGAATTTTTTAATGTTACAGTCTCAATAGTACATAGTTGTTTTTTTCTCGGTTGTCTGACAGGTTTATCTGAGGGCTACAATTACAATTTGCTAAGAAAATATTTATCTTTTGGACAAGAAAATATAAGATTACTGAAAGTCCAGTGATTTGTATGTCCAACTCTGCTCAAACTGCTTGTTTTGTTACCAGTAACTAGTTTGTCTCAGCAAAACAGAATTGTTATTATGACAGTAAAACTAAAGTACAATAGTCTGTTTGCTGCCCAAAATTTCGGTGCAGTGAAGCACTTTGGGAAGCAAATAAATGTAAGAGCAGACCTAAATTATATAACATAAAGCTTTCCTAAGGTAATAGATTGGAATTTTAAAGTCTAAATGCAAAACTCAAAAGCCTATACTTAAGCAATTTGCCCACAGGCAGGATTTTCCACCACCTGTTCTTCAGGTTTCCTGCAGCTGGGGAAGTTTCAGTGTTTCCCATTTTTAAAATAAGCCCTGGGTTTTCATTTTCCTGAGTAACTCACAAGGTGCAGAAAACTCAGGTAGAACTGTCTTTAACCATATGTGTGAGATTTTATTTCAGTGCAATTTATTTGTTTACAGGCACAAAACTGTAATTGCCCTCGGGATGAAATGCGCTGCAAGCATGCAGATAGCGAGTGATTTCTCATGTATCTCCTCATTCATTTTCATCATTGTGAAAATCCAATGAATATTCTAACCCTTTTTAAAGAGCTTGGTGTGCCCAGATAGAGCACATATCATGTAAGGCTACTCCCTGTGCTCTTCAGTTGTGCACTCTGATTACAAGCTTTAACTTCCCATCGGGATTCAGGCTGACTGCCTCTTAAAGGAAAGGAGTGCTTCTCCACCTTTCTCATGACCGATAAGTCCATAGGTGTTGTGATTAGAGTATCAGTGTTAAACAGTACTTGGGACTGCAGGACAGTGCAGGTACCAGAGTAGGTGGTCCCCTGTGACACACACGTGTGCAGGACATTCAGTATAATACTAGCATCCCTGTTCCAAAACGTTCCTGTCCTACCTTTTCCTATATCGGTGCTCGGAGCGGAGTTTCACATTGCAGTTTACAAGATATAGGTTTGCACACATAACCTCAGGTTTACAGTTTCACCAGGTGTACTTGAAAGGAAAAAAAAATGCATAGAAAACAAGTGCCCAGGATTTCAATGTGTATTTGTTGGAGGAAAATTTTGCAGGGTTTTTTATTTTTTCACTATCTGTGGAGATGAAAGCAATAAAATGAGGGAATACCAACAGTTATTTATTTTCTCAGGGGAGATTACTTCAGTGGAATGTGTCAATCCTAATGTCAGTGTTTATTAGATTTTGTCTGTTACTAAAGAGACTTCATGTTTGCATCAAGGGGACAGTTTTGCAAGGTGCTTCTCTTCGCAGACCTAGCAAAGCCTTCACGTGCATCTCCACCTTCAGATATCTAAGCATATTCCTGGGGACTTTAGTGGAAGGATTTTTTCCTTCACCCATCTATGCAAAGCTTTGCTGAACTCATCCCAGAGTGCTGAATGCCCTGCAGACCTGAGCACCGTGTTCTTCACTTTATAGAACCCAAGCTCTGGGCTTGAGTCAAGCTGGACCCAGCAGATAATGCCACAAAAGGTCACCAGAGAAAAAACTCTGGTAATATGGTGCTCCTCCATGTATACCCAGTGGTGAATTTCTCCAGTGGATGGGGTGATGTGTAACCACATATCTTGGATTAGAGTCAAGCCCTCCATGTCAGGGCTCACAAGCTGCTAGTATTATATGTTTCACGGTGCAGTCATAGTATGTTACAGCTGAAATTCATCCCGTGTGCAAAGCAGGACAAAATCCTGTGCACCACTCAAGTTCCCTCCCAGCCCTGCTGTCAGGGTTTGAGGGCTGCACCAGCAAACTGTCCATGCATTTTAGGTCAGGATCCAATTAAAAGTTTGTGTGGGACTGGAGTGATGCACCAGAGTGTTGTTCTGGTCTTTTGCAACAGGGTTGGTTTCACTCAGTATCAAATTTAGCCCTCAGTGAATCAACTGGTGAATGATTTGAAATGTATTTATGGGTTGTGTGGGGTGTTCTTCCCCCTTGTCTGTATTCAAAGCTACCTTTACTCTTTAGTGTTGATGGCCAAAGTGTCATTCCTTATGCTTATATATTGCCATTAACTTGTGGCTACCCGAGAACACATACTTCAAAAATGCTTGTGCTTTTTTTCACCTGTTTCTTTTTTTTTTTTTTTATTCTTCTTTTTTTTCCCTGCCCCTTTCTTTTTCCTCTCATTTTTAAAAGGGGTGGGTTAGTTATCAGTGTAAAGATATTTAAAAGTGCAAATGTGAAGTAAGGATAATGATTGTTAAGAGGATGTGGGTGATATGTCTGATGAGGGAGGGGTGGGCTGTAAGGCAAAGGGGAAAATGCCAGGAACGCATTGTGTTGATGATTGTTGCCTGTGGAGGAAGAATTAAGAAAAAGAAGATGTATATCTGGACAGAAATGGACTCCTTGAGCTGCTCTCAATGTAGACAACCCTGTGGCAAGTACGTAGCTGAAACCTGAAGTGATCCTGCTGCAGGATGCTGTGGGCCTGGGATTGAAGGATGGCGGAGTTGCTCCGGGGATTGCACAGTGGGAACACTTCAGTGCATCACAACCACGTGAGAACAGACTGTCTGAAACTGCCAAGTACCAAAGTTTGTAACTGAATGAGTTGGCATTTGTATTATGTTGGGGTTTGTTTTGTTTTTTTTTCTCGAATGTTATGATAAATAAAATGTATTTTTCAGTAAAAGAAACACTGCAAGTAAGCCTGCAGTCCTGCTTGGTTGTGTATTTGCAAAGTTGCCTTGGCTGTTGTGCAGAACAAGTGAAAACGGAGGCATTACTTAGTTCAACACGTAAACAGCAACAGAAGAAAGGATTTCACCACAGAGCAGATCAAAAACCTTGCACCCAACAGTTTCCCTGAGTTTATCCCAGTATTGAAAGTCTCTTTCTGACCTGATCTCCATTCTTTCCTCTTAGGACAGAGAGAAGTTGGCATCACTTATTTTTTTATACCCAAGTATATCTTAAATGAAGAAAGAACTCCCCAGTTTCAGTGAACTAACTTTCACTGGTGTATGGGTCTGGGTATCCAAAGAACTGCATCTTTGTCTGTTGTAAGATATTCAGAGAGAGCAATTGGTGGAGTGAATAACTTTTTCTGCTGACTCTCTATTTTATTTTCATTGCCTAATATTGCAGTGCAAACAAAGATAAGATGACTTTATTAGTGGATAGCAATATTGCTTGAGTTATTACTAGGAAAAACTTCTGCTGCTTTAGTGTGTTCCTTCTACCTTCATGGAGATTGAGAACATTCTGTTGTTAAGCCCAAGTGCTTAAAAAAGCATGACTCAAACACCAAAAAATCCCAAAATAGACTTGAAAACTAAATTATTACTTTTGCAGTTTAAAAGAACCCTTTTGCTTCTCAGTTTTCAGTATGTAAGGGGCACATAATGATCTCCCTCTCAATCATGTGCCTGAGATACTTAAAGGAAAACTGATTCCCACCTCATTATTTATCTACAAGTCATACAATATGTAGACATCTGTGAATTTGCCTTACCATTCTGAGACACGGCTACAGGATCTTCCCACCTTGCTGGAAGCACAAGTTCACTGGTAAAACAGTGGTTGGTGTTTGTGACTTCTTCCCTCTCTTTCCAGATTCGTTGGAATTTGTGCCTTAGCACTGCATCCACAATAGATGTCATTGGTGGCTTCACTGCTAATCTCTAGGCAGTGATTCCCAGACAGAGGCACACGGGGCAGCCCCAAAAGACTTAAGGTTGGAACAAGAACAGATGTTGAAGGGAAGAATGGGGAAGGCAGGGGAATGAACTGGGAAGAGCACAGCCACACCGGCTTAGCTGAACAGGAGCAAGCTGAGTAACCTCAGCAGATAAAGGATGACCAAAACAGACACAAACTAATAGTGGGTGTGTGGAGCAGAGAGAAAGGAACACTTTGTTCAAATTAGAGAAGTCTGAAATTGCAAAGGGACCTGGGGTTGTGAACCAGAAAATTTGGGAACTCTACTTTTCTTGAAGGAGAGCTCCCAGAGCCTGATTTCAGCAGAGCTTTGTAACAACATCTTCACAGCACTGCTGGTTTCTCACAATAGATGGAAAATTTAAGCTGAAACCTCTACAAAGAGAGGTCAAAAGTAAAAAAAACTGAGAGACATGAAGTTTAACCTTACCCTAAGAGGCCCAGTCTTGCAACCAGTGTTTGTCCAGTGACAAAGTGCCTCACACCACATGAATCCTCTGAGAATAAAGTATGAGGATTTCTTACAATACCTTAAATAAACTGAAGGATGGAATATGTCTGGGATTTTCAAGGACTGTTGGAGAAAATCTTGTAAGTTTCCACATAATCTTTAAAATATCACTGGTAGGAATGACAGAACCAAAAAGTACAAGTGCAACACTATTATTGTCAAAAGGAGTAAAAAGAAGTAGATAATTTCCTGATGTGAGATCTAAACAAGCCATCCAAACATAAAACATAACACTAAAAAAAATTTATTAATAAAAAATCAAAGCAAAGCAAAAACCAACCAACCAACCAAAAAAACAATCACTGGTTGTCCCCTGGGCTTGTTGCTATTGAGAACACGTAATCTGCTTGCCAAATTGTATCCCTATCTATATGAATATTTTTTTAAGAGTATATGAAAAATACTCCTTAAAATCAGCATTCCTGGAAACCTGAAGGGGAAAGTTTCCAAGTCTCTTTTGCTAGTGGGTTGCTTTCTGGATTTAGCTGAATTATCATTGCACTATTTCTTCTATGGCTTCCAGTTAGAAAGAACCAAGCATTTATGTGCTTCTTTAAACTTCATGTATGAATTATTAATTGCTACCATTGCTGATTACTTAAAAATCCGTGCAATACCATTATTAACTATGTATGTTACATCTTTGAGATTGACCCCCACTGATAAACACTTAGAGCATGTGCTTTGTTTGTAACCCTAAGTGTGTTTTCTCTTCAAATGCAGGCTCGAGCAATGTATTAATTTCACCTTATTTTTAGAAGTTTGTTACTTTTGTTGTTTCCGTAGCTATGGAGCCCAAGTAAGGAAGCCATGGCCTTCCACTACCCAGCTGTTGGACTAAACCTGTCCTGGAATCCCCATTATGTCCAGCTGTTGGGGTCAGATAGCTTGAGAAGCATCTGCTGCCATGCCAGGGGGTAGCCACGAAGACACATATCACTTCTGAAGGAGCAGTGTGGGTCTCAGAGGCTCTAAGTGTCAAAGCTGTGGGAGGGCCACAATTGCCCTTTACAGGCTGGCTCTTCAATTTGATAAAATTGAGAAGGGGTAAGCCCTGCAGTGGGATTGCCAATGTCAGACAAAGATCTTACAGATATAAATTGCAGTATCTAGAGCCTTTTTTTCCTGATTTCAGGTTGTAAATTGATAGGCAAGCATAGCAGAGTGAGGCTGAGGTGTCATCTGTTGACATCTCAACTCTTTCCAGGTAAAATGGTGATGGCAGCTATTTCATTGTCCACTTTCTATATTTAGGGTGTCAGGTCACTGCAGGAGGAGACTGCCTCTTGCTAGGTGTGTGAGTACTTAGCTCTGCTTTTATTTTTGTTTTATGTGACACAAAGAGCAAGTAGTAATAACAAATGCAAAAGCTTGTTCTTCAATTTGTTCCTGAAACAGTAGTGGAGGTGTCAAAGAGTGTCTACAACACAGAGGGTGCAGACTTTGAGAGTGGATGCTGAGGTCAGCACTGATGCTGAAGAGGGATGCCTGGGTCTTATCTCTCCTCTGGGCAGAGGGTTTGGGCAGGCACCTCCAGCCCATGGTGCATCCAGATGGAGGTCTCCTGATTAGAGAGGAAGCTCAGGTCAAGTGAGTTTCCAACTGAAGTTATTGCTTCATATTGTGAAGGTGAGTAAAATGGTTCCTAATGCCCTGATCAACACCATTCCTTCCCCAGTGACAGACTTTCCCTACCCAGAAAGTAACAGACAATAAGACTGGAAATCATTTATTCACAGTGTATTTTCACCTGTTTTATTTATGCTTTGAGTAGAAATGTGCCAGCATTTTCAGGAAAGACAACAAGCAGACTATTTCATCCCACTTACAGTTTGATTTTTGCAGGTTTCTGCACTCTTTTTTTTTTTTTTACAACACAAAAGAATTTGTATTCTTTTCTTAATCTTATAATAATTTTTTTAATGACAATCTATGAGTTTTTCCTGCCTGCTTTTGGGATTTTTTTTTAAACAATTGTTCTTGGCTTTTTATTTAACTTTTTTGTGACCAGCACTTGCCCACCTTGTACTATAAAAATTAAATCAGATGGATCAGAGATCAGCTGAGTTGGGATGGGGTATATTCTTTTTTAATCTGCAATGCTGATGTAAATGTAAAACTTTTCTTTTTTTCACAGATCCTATGAAGACACTGCCTGAAGTGTGCAAGTAATTTTAATCAGAGGACTTGTCTGAGTAGTGATTATTTTTTTGCATTGAAATACATGCCTAACTTACCTAAAAGAAATGTTCTGGCTCTGCACAGGCTTTCCTAGACTGCATCCAAAACGTGCTTCTTTCAAGACCCTTTCCTTCATTGTAGTTCAGAATTACCTTAGTGGGTGCTCATTTTTTGAAATGCACCTGCCTTGATTACACACGGGGACACAAATTTTTAGGAGGCAACCTTGACAAGCAACCCGTGTTAGCTTAACTCTGCTCCTGCTTTTGGTAGCTACAGAAATTATACCATTGATTTCAATGAGAACAGAATTAAGGCAACTGTAAGTCCTTCTGGAAATATTACCTCACACTGTTAATCAATTGTATTTAACTCCAGCTGTTAATAAAAAAACCTCCAAAAGATAAATAATAATAATAGAATTCTGACTGCTTAAAAAAACCCGCAAAATCCTTTAAAATCATGTAAAATAAAACCTGCTTTTTTGTAAACAGGCAATACTGAGTAAGCAGGAATTCATGGTCCTATCCGGATGTTAATTGTACTTGAATATTTGAATGGGGATCAGTCATAGGCCTAAAACACCTAAATACTTTAAAATATATTTATAAATAATCATTCTTTATACATCATAATTGTTCTTCCTTCATGTCAAAAACACAGACTTCTGTATTCCTCAAGAAAAAAAATGAAGGATTACTTCTGCTTTTGGCACAAAAAAATAGAAATGAAGAACAAGCACCGCCCTCAAGGGAGTGCATGGAATGCTATCAAATTGGTCTTTATTTGCCTTAGGGTTTTTTTTTTTTACAAAAGTTTTAAATATAGGTTAACATGTAAACACTGTGCATGCACTGAGAGTTTGATCCTGGCCCGTTGAAATCAATGGCAAATTTCCCATTAACTGCAGCAGTGCAAGGTCAAGCTCCACGTTGGTAAGGTACATGCAGGCCTAAGTCACTGAGGGATTCCGGAAAGCAGGAGCTCAGGTCCTGCTCTCAAAACCAGCTGCCGGCGGAGTCAGACTTTGCCCCAAACACCTTCTTGCACATGTTGGAGTTTTCCTGGTGGAGAGGGTATTCATTCCCTGCCAGCACGGCTGCCTTCCCTCTCCTGGCAGTGTAGCGCCTGCCAGAGGGCAGGCTCTCATACTTGGTCATGTGAGTCCTGCAAAGACACAGCACCAGGCTCTGGCATTAGCAGGTTTATGCAGAGCTTGCACCCTGTTACAAACACCTTGCACACAGGTGGGATGGCACTTCCACAGTGAGCAGATATAAGCAGCAGATGTTTTATTGGCTACAGAATAGCAGATACTGTTTTCTTAAGATTTCCTGAACATCCTCAAGTTCTTTGATTCCTCTCAGGCTTTTTACCATCTTTTGGATGAGCAAAATCTGAATGGAAACCTGACACAGGCTCTGCAAATGTTATCTTCCTTAGGTCTTAGCAAATAGGGATTAGGAGAGAGTAGTAAACCCGGTAAACCCAATTCATTTACTATTCTTTGGCTACTGAAAAGCATATTTTTATCTTTGTTGCACAATTGTTTAGTTTTCAGGAAAACTGGTGCCTTAATACAATATGATAGAACACAATGGCTGCAAGATCTTAACAGCCAGGTACTTTTGCTGACACTCACAAATAGCAGATGATGAAGAAAACTTTCCACTTCAGCTTATTTATGGCTTTGCCCTTCCTCTCTCAACAGTGTAACAGAGATCTACTGCTGGCAAAGCCTGAGGTCACCACCAGAACTGATTGTACACGAGGGGACTACTGTCCTGCCATTTCAGTTAGTTCACTTGCAAAGCCAAATTAAAAAACTGGACTAAAGTGCACACTCAGATCCAATCGGTTGTGATCTTCAAAAAGGTTCTTTTTGAATCTTAGGGGTGAGGGACAGGGAAGAATGGGTTAGCAGAGAGGTTGGTGTCTGTAACAGCCTGCGCTGCACCTGATTGTGTATGGCTGGAATTTGACCTCAGTGGTTAATCTCTTGTGGCTGTGAAAACCAAAAGTTCCAGCAGCTGGCTGAAAGGACACCTCAGAAAAGTCTGTGCTGTTAGTTCTTACCTGAATGGAGACTCCACTCTGTCCATCTGCATACAGACCAAAAATGGGTACTGTGAAAACTGCACCGTGGAGATGAAGTCTAAAGCTGTTTCTGCTTCCAAAGTGGTTTCCATACCAGTTTTTATAAAGAAAGAATCCACCTCAGTGTTTCCAGCTACAAACATGGCCACCCTACAAAAAAAATCAGGCATTACAATTATTTCAAAACACATTAAAAAAGCAGAAATTGAATCACAAACAGTCCTACCATACACACAAAAAAAACTGCCCTCAGAGGAGCCTGTTCTTCACATAGAAGTGTATAAATTCAAACAAGACCACCGGGAACTGGTATTATCCAGGTGGAAAGGAAAAGAGAAGCACAAATGTTCTCCCATGCACACACCTATTTAATTCAATTTATTTAATTACTTAATTTAACTCATCTGCAAGGTCTTTTATATTTAAATTCTTCTCATTGGCACTACCAAGGCTCAGGAGCCTATGCTGTCTACAGCTACAGAGTGGGCTGGGAGTATCTCACCGGTTCTTGACGTTGGTTTTGGATTCCCGGTACCACAGGCTGAACTCCATTCCCCCGGAGATGTCGATGGCCAGTCCACCCAGGAACTCTGCACTGGCCATTGGCCCAGACTGCAGCTGGATTTCCTGAAGCCATAGAAAAGCACAGGTTACTGACTGCAGACCTCAGAGGTTTCCTCATTCCCTTTGGTATACTGCACTCACCACCTGTCCTTTTGCAGGAACAAAAAGGAATAGAGGGATTTTCTGAAAGGATGGACAAAACATCCTGATACACCTCCCTCCCTCAAAAATGGGATGAAGCTACAGCAAGGCATCTTGCATCCTTCCCCTCTCCCCTGTGTGCCAGCTGGCATAATTTCTGCATGGAGTGTAACTGCAGGGAATATCATGTCTCCAAGAGCTACCCCACAAGCCCTACAGAGGCTGTGATGGCAGTCCAGCTCAATCAGACTAAACTCCTTGCTGGAAGCCCAGCACAGGTGCAAGTACAGTGTGACTGCAGCACCCCTGAGCAGCCCTGTACTGGCAGTAGGATGCTGCCACTTGTGCCGTGTGTAGTGGCTCCAAACCCCCCATATGACAAGAACTATGTCTTCAGTAGCTGGGTGGCCAAACTCATCAGCTAATGCACTGTAATTTGCATCTAATGCATTTTCTACCAAGTACCAAATGTGCTCATGGCTTCATGAAACCTATATGGCTGGACTGGAAACACGTCCATAAAGTGCATTTTAGGAAGTGGTAATATAGCTCAGGGTCATGGCAGTTCATTATTTTTAAGGTTTGACACACAGCCAAGATTTTAAGGTTCACCCAGTTTGGCAATCTAGCTCTCTTTATATAGTTGTTCTGCTTCCCTAAGAACTAGTAGATTAATTCACCATTTTAAAATAAACATTAATTTGGGAAAAGCTTTTTTTGATCATGTGCCTCACATACAGAACACCCTCTCCCATCTCACAGATGATTTTCTCCCTCCTCACAGGTTTCTGTCCCTGTGGTATTCTCAGCACCTGTAATGTTGCAGGCCTTTATAGGACACATGGAAATGCGAATTTCCTCCCCCTTTTTGATGTCCAGGCACCTTAGGAGTCTCTATTTTCTTCTTAGATATTCAGTAGTCCAGCTAATGCTGTCCTAATATTTAAGAACTAAGCAAGAGTCAGTCTAGCTTCCTAATCCCTATAGCAAGGAGCAATGTTGGGGAAGGTTTTTGTACAGAACATTAAAGTTATCTGGCTGTAATCGAAGACTTGGATAATTATGGTAGCTGTACATGGTTACTTCACCTTTTAGGGTAAGTTAACTATCCTGAAATTATTTCCTTGACAGAACCAGCTTGGCAGAGCCATCTTGGCAGTCAGTTGCTGCTAAAGTGGGCTTGAGATTTAAAGAATGCAGTGGGCTGGCTGTGGCTTATAAATTCAGCGTGACCCCAGCAAAGTGTGGTCATATGATGTTCTGATTTCTCATTTTCACCCAAGTTAAAATCATGGATTGGAATTGTGATCTTTCTGAAATCAAAGGGAGGTTCTATACTGACTGTAATGGGGCATAAAATATTTCCCCTTGGTCTGTTTAGGTGTGGAGATAAAGCTTGTTTTACTTTATTTTACCTTGCTTGTAATTGGGACTGGATTGGTGGGTAGCTGCTAATGAGTGAGGAGGTAACAGTATACATGCTGGCAGAGATATGTACACACAACCAGAGGACCAGGTATTTTTAGATGCATTGTCAAATTGCACCCAAGAGTATTAAAGTAGGCTAGGTTTGCAAAGGCTGCACAGTTCAAGGCTTAAATGCTGCCTAGAATTAAATTGTATTTGTCACTGAAACCAGCAGAGAAGCTAAGGAGCACTTGTCTTGTGTTTTACTAGCTCATCTATTTCCTTATTTATAGCTCAGCCCTGTCCTTCATCTCGTGTGCAAATCCAATCCAGGCTGATGGGAGGTGTAAATCACAGGGACCCAGCCTCCTGAGGAGAAGTATTTTCCTTTCTCTTCCTATTTTAAGCTTTGTGTCTCATTTGCAGTGGAAAAGGTGATCCAAAAGATCAGAATCAGTCATTTGTTACTGTTCCAAATGCTGAAATGTGCAATGTTTCAATAAAAAAATGTCTTTATGTACTGCACTGTAATGCAACCTTACTGTAATGCAACGCAGAGATGGCTGCAATGGGCACTTCTCTGGGAACTGGCTACCTTCCACTGGGGTCTGGCTTTCAAGTGGCTTCTCTGACCTATTGATACAGTATTTAATTTCTCTGGGCTTCTGGCAGGTGTGTTGCCTAGGAGAACTATTAACACTGCTGAACTTTAATGCAGGTGACTTAGGAGTCTGAAACAGTTTTATGAGAGCTGTTTATTTTATAGCAGGAATATAACTTCTGGTTATTCTTAGCCCCCAAAAAACATTGTGGCCACGTGGAAGTGCCAAAACCTTGATGTGCTGTTGAGATGGATCATAGCTGTAAGACCATTCTTAGAAAGACGGGCTGTGCTTAAAAGGCAGCTCAGCCCAAAGCTGTGCTCAACAGTGCTTTAAACCATTCCTGTCCTTGTGGGGTGTGGAGGCAAGACAGTGCTTCCGAGGCTTCCACAGAGTCAGTGACTGACTGAAAACACTACTCCCTTACATTGTTAAAAATTGCACACAGTCCCAGCCCTGGCTGCCCCAGACTTCTGAGAGGTTCTCCAAAGACAAGGAGTGGAGAATTTGCTGGCTGACAGAGCTCTGGGGCTGCCCAGCCAGCTAATTCAGCCAGAGTATGTCTGGAGCTTGGTGCATGCACAGCAGTTGGAAATATTTAGTTCTCTAAATGCTCCCTGTGCTCAGGACTAGACATGATTATCTTTCTCACCTCTGCAGTCTGTTTGTTAAATAGGTCACAGTAAAATTTTTGCCCATAATCTGCGTGTGAACTGCAAAGCACTGTTGGAATGAGCTTTAGTTAGCCAATTTGGGCACTACTTGGGAAGCCCTCTGGACTTAAAATACCATTAGAAGGACTTGAGCTGTGTTCTGGACGGGGAAACCTGTCATGTGCAGAGGGTGTTTCTGTGTAATTTTGAGCAGAGTGGATTGTCTCACCATCTACTTTTGGCATTTTCTTCTGCCAAGAATTAAAATTGAAGGAAAAGTAAAAAGTAAAGTTCGAGACTGCAGATGTTTCATGAGCTGAGTACAGCTCTTAAATCCACAGGTTCAAAGGAGATCCCTGCTTGGGAAGAGCAAAGATATCACACTGAGTGCTCACCCTGTACTTTGAGAGAGATGTCTAGATTTTTAGTTCTCCAATAACACATTATGTAGCCACTTATATTTATATGTGACTCTATTTATGCACAAAATTAGCATATCATTCGGGCTCACAGTTGCATAAAAACTGTGTAATTCTCATTTTAATTCCTTGTTTTACCTAGAATTAAACAGTTGAAATTTGGACTTCTTAGCATTGTTCTTTGAAGGATAATTATCTGGGAAAGTACTGGTGATTCATTGACCTGACAATTATTGCCTAACTGGACACAAGGTCCCTGGACAAATTGTGTAAAGGAAAACTTAGGTGGTCACATGGGACAATACTGTATTACAAAAAACTAAGGGGGGAGGTCATAGCTGAGAGCATTATGAGTTTTCAATATGAAACTCAGCTGGATTTGCTTTTATTTGGTGGCACTTTGTTTTCTAGATGATCTGTTCTCACCTTTGTTCTAGGTTTCTTTTCATGTAGTTTCACTCTGGCTTTTAATACCTATGACTTTTCTATTGCTCCCCTAGGAAGGGCAGCCTATGTAACACTAGTCAGGTTTATCAGCATTGAAAAGAAACAAAATAAGGTGTCCTAAAATAGCAGTGTGGGGGAGGAACCATCTCTGCTTAAGAGACGGAAAAAGAAGCAAACAGGGTGCTGTTAGTACCTGTAAGTAATCTGTGAGGAGGACGAGTCCTTTCACCACGTTCATGGCATCTCCAGTTGCCGAGAGCATTTTGGACATTAAATCACCATACCCTTGGAAAAACGTCACTGGCCTGAGCTGGAAATCGAACAGAATGGCTGACATGCCAGCAAAGGAGTCCAGGTTTTCCTCGCCCTCATCAGGAGTTGCAGCTATTATAGACTCCAGACCCTGAGCTTCGAGCACCACCTACAAAGAAACAGTCATAGAGAGTCAATGAAAAAATCCTGCCTGACTTATAACAGCCTTACACATTTTGTTAATGCCTTAGAGCCTAATTCTAATTCAGGTAGCTGTAGTTGAAAAGGTACGAGGTTAAGACTTAATGGAACTAGGTAGAGCACCTACAAAAATAGAAAATAAAATAATCTCATGTCATGTTTTTGCCCTTTAGGTGCAGAGCAGGATTTACCCACATGAAGATCACAATCCTGAGACTAGTTTTCTTTCAAACACATTTTCCTTTATTCATATGACTATCTTTCATGGACAGTGTGGAGGAAAAGGCAGAGATGTTCCACTGCACAATTTTTGTCCTGCATAAATTTAGGAGAGTTATAATACTGAAGGTACTTGCCAATGTTAAGAAAAGTCTGAAACACAGACATTTAAGTCTCTTTGATTTGTACATTTGATCTACTCCTTGAATTTCCATTCTGTGACATATCTGAACTAGGACCTAATTTTACAAACTCACAAAGCTTTTACTGATTACATCAGATGAACAGCACAGGCTTTAGACAGACACAGACCTTGATGTATGATGCAGAACAAAACACTTACTGTTTTGCTTATGGCAAACATATGCCACATTGGGGGATTTTCCCCTCTTATTATTTTTCCCCTGTTATTGGCTTGCTCTCTGCCCAGCAAATCTTATGGTCTTAGGCATTAGCTGAATTGATTTAGAAGCTGTAAGAAAAGGACCACATACTGGCTTACTTATTATGTACAGTGTGGCAGTTACCTGGATGGCATGAAGTTCAGTGTTTCTGTCGAAAACATGGATGTTCACGTTACTTCTCCGTAAAATGCCAGAGCCGGAGTAGAGGATGTCGAGGCTGTATGTGGATGACACATCAGGACCACCTTAATTAAAGAAGAAAGAAGGCACCTGTGACTAAACTAGTGGATTAATCCAATGTTTGGGAATACGAAGAAGGTTTAGAGGCAGTTTCATGGTTACATACGTGTGATATATCCAGTGTAGGCAGAGGAAGAGCCCATCTTGGAGAAGCGATCGTAGTTATGGGAGCGCATGTCCTTCAGAACTTGTCGAACTGTTTTGCTGTGGTTTTTCAAAACAAGCAAACAAAACCACTGAGATACAAAAATGTTACAGTACCAAACAGACTACTTTTCAGTAGAAAGATGAAATTTGAGAGAGGATAAATTCCCCAGCAGGAAAGAGGGTCTTCAAAACCCTTACCTTTTCCCACTAAAAATTTGCCCTAACCCAGAGTCTCCTTTTCAATTTTCAATCTGCAGTCATAAGAAGAAAGGCAAGCAAAGATCTTGTTTGAAAATTAATAGTTTTGAGAAGAAGAGATATATTGATTATGTTCATTCTCATGCTGTGATGTTTAAAATTTTTCCATATCACTGGTTCTTAAAACATAAAAGCAAGGGACCCAGTGAGAGAATTAAGACCAACAGATGACGTTTGTCACAGTAATGCAAGTCAGATGCCTAATTCTTTTTGTACCTATGAAATTATGGATAGCTATTAAAAGAATTACATTGAAATTAAGAGATTTATTCTGAAATAACAATATAAGGGACATAAAAATAAGATATCCTTTTATACTCCCCTCAAGTTTTAGTAATTCATGAGAACCTATGTGTTCTTTATAAGGAACTAAGGAAGGGCTCTTTTTTTTTATTTACACTGAACTTCATGTACCTTGAAGGCATTTCAAAGTGCAGTATATCTTGGATCATGGAGAGCATGTACTTGTTCATTTCCATAGGAAGCTCCCCAATGGAGAGCAGGATGTTTTTCACGTCCATGTAGGATGGGTTACTGTTTAAGATGATGGCTGCTGCCGTGGTTCGCACTGTTTTCTCATGGACTTTGCGGGTCTGGTGGTATATCCTGTTCATGGTTTCTTTCACCTGGTCAGGAAACACATTATTCACTCAATGCTCATGCAGATGACTGGGCAAAATACAGGTTGGAATGTCGTTTATAATATCAGCTTAAATTAGTTTAAGTTAGCTCCATAGCTAAGGCTAATACATAAGGATATATTTTCAGCATCATGTTTTTCATGGTCCTTTTGGAATGTTGAGACATGTATAGCTCAGTGACCACAAGGACAAGCGGGACATCTGTTACGCTCTCTCAGCCACAGACCAAATACAGCCTTACACACTGGTTTTCAAAGCAGGGCTGCAAGTAAGTAGCAGCTCTAAGAACAAATTAATGTGGCGGTGGTAAGAGAGACATTTTCATGACAGTCAGGGAAATATGTACTTTAAAAATCAAGAATCTTGTGATTTTCATTTTCTAGATAGTGCCCTGTGGTGGCCTCGCATCCCTGAGAAGATTGTGACACATTTATGTTACAGAGAGTCCGTGGAAAGCCATGTAGCCTCACTGACAGAATAGCCTCCAGCATGCTCATTGCAGAGCAGCCTGACAGGCTCAGTCCTGGTGGCCAGCAGTGGGTACAAAATGGAATGCAGGATAATGCAGCAGAGGCAGGACCTCATGTCCCACTATTTTCTATGTATTTTCTTACTCTTGGAGGCTGCAGGGTAAGATGCAGCTATTTTACCCTTCTCTTACTTTGTATATTCTCCCCATGTGAAAGCACAAGAAAGAACAGGGGGTGCACAGGTGCCCAAGTGCACTCTCTTGAGAGGGGAGCCCAGTTTTCCCAGCAGACTGTATGGCTGTGTGTGATCCTGGAGACAAGGGCTGACTCGCACGTGTCCACCAGTCCATTCCTTCCCTTCAGCATGTTGAGTGCACCACACAGGTTGGTGCCACCAGCAAACTTACTGACATTGTACTCAACCTCACTGTCCATGTTGCTGGATGACAAGAAATGAACTCTCTTAATTTATCCTTCATGTTTAATGCAGTCTCACGTACTTCTTTTCTAGGGCAGTACATTTTCTTACCTCTTTGGTGAGAAAAGAAGGATCATATCTCTGCAAGGCAGAGGCAGCAAGGCTGCTGATGGGCCCTTCTCCTGACTCAGCGTACTTCAGAAGCACTGGAATTGCTTCGGGAAGGAGTGCGTTCTTCAATGCCAGCAGGTACATCTGCACATTGTCATCTTTATTGGCCTTCTCCAGTCTATTTAGAATCAACCTTTTGGCTTCCACAACAGCCTAAGAATATCAACAGCACATTAAATGGTGATGATAAACCTCCCTTTTTCTGCTTGCAGGAGTAGAAGGGGCAGGGCTGGGTTCTAGCATGATTTTGTTGCACAAGGTTAGCAAAGGTGTCATTTCTGAGCTGTAAGTTGATGGCTTCCTTCAAGTATAACCAACCAAAGTGACTGCAGCTACAAGTTACACCTGATCCATTGTTTTATCACTTGCCAGCTGCTCCTGCCCTGATTCAGGGATGTCACAGGTCTTCCTTGTGGGGCCAACATGACCCACCAAAAAAAGGCAAGGGAAGTGTTTTTCAGTGCCTCATAACATAATGTTATAAAAGTGCTTGGCAATTAACAAGGGAAATTAAATGGGCCCGTTCAGGTGCTCTGGATCTTTTCAGCAGTGTGCTGCAGTGCTGAACAACACAGATCCAGCAACCTTGTCTGATCATTCTCATCCTCTAACACCAGCACCTACTCAGTTCATGCTCAGAGTAAAATCCTCCTTCTGGGTTTTTTTTTGCATGTTTGAGGCACAGTTGAGTACTTGAACCAATGAATTTTCTTCACAGAGGTGAAATAACCTAAGGTGACTGCAAATAATAACAGATCCTGAGTTTGCCAGTGTCTCTCTGAGGACATGCAAAGCTTTTGGATAAGGGAGCACAAGTACTGCTTCTGCTGACAGATTCAGCAGCAGGGAAAAGAAATCTGTCAGACAAGGGGAAACTGGAAGAAATCCACTGAAATGGGAAGAGACAAGATAAAGCCTAAATCTGACAAAGTATATGTCATTATTAAAAAAAAAAATACAATCCTCTATCAAATATAGGAGTTATTTTAATACATAGGGCTTATTTTAAGTGGGAGAATCTGCTTCCCCTGTCTGTCCTGCTCTCCCAGTAACATCAGCAGCGATGCAGTCACATGTGCTGCAGACCAGAATTTGGGCAGCAGTGACCGTCAGATACTCACTGGAAGCTTGCAGCCTCCCCTGTCACACAGCTTTCTGATGAGCGCTCCCATGACAATGACAAGAGTTTCTCTGATTTCTTCATTAGCAACATCCCCCTTGAACTTCTCCTGTCATGCAAAAGCAAAGCAGTTTAGTGTCTCAGTGTAAATATCATGAGCCATACTCTGCAGAGGGTTCAATAGGCTCCCTCATTTTCTGTGAACATTACTGCAATGCGAGGGCAGTGATTACCACAATGGCCTGGGGTCAGGCTAAGCACAGCACAGCTCTATCATTACATATATATTGCATATAATAATTGATTGCCATTTTCACCTTGAGTTACATTCAGTCTCAAGTAGATTCATTTAGGGAAAAAAAAACCCAAAGGATTTACAGTCCTGGTTACAGGACTTTCATAAGGCAACAATCAAACAATCCTCAAATAATTTTCCTAACATTCAGTATTATGTTTCTTTTCCAAGTAGTAGATTTTCATAACATTTTACAAAGTAGATAGACTTTCTGTCTGGACCTAGGAATGTTTGTTGTTTGCAGGCTCTAGGTTAATGGCCCACTTACAGGAAACCCTGAAAGGAACAAAGAAAGGAAAATTAGAAACAGCAACAGCTGTTTCTTCTTCCCTTTCTCTTTCACTGGGATGCGGCATAAGAGAATTAGCTCTGTTGTACTTGTTTTGTCCTTTGACTTACAGTTAAAGATTTCAGGAGTGTTTCACTGGGGTGAGAAGCAAATCCACAGGCATACAGGAACCGCTCCTGCAGCATAGAAGTGCTTGCATCCTTAAAGTCAAGAAACTCCAGTAAGGCCTCCAGTGATTCTGGTGTCTGAGCCGAGGTTACAGCATCCACTACCTGTGGACTGCAAAGAAGTGGAAATTAAATGAACACATCATTGCAGTGAGCCAGACAGTACTGAAACGACTCTGCTGCATAATGAAAGAAAGAAGCTAATGTGCTGGAAGATCTCCTCATTGCAAGTAAGAGAATCTTTTTCTCTTGTTGGAAAAAGTATTCCTGAACTCTTTCACCTCAAAATGGTACACAAACTCATATCTACGGATAATATTTGAATTTATGCAAATAGGAGACCAAAAACAGTATTAAAAAAACAAACTATCACAAATGTATTAAGGTTTACAGGACAAGGTTGCAAATGTAAAAAGGTGTTTTAGAACTGCATACACAATGGCACACAGAGAAAAGGCTTCCATGCTACCTGAGTGACTCTCAGGTTCGCCTCTATTGCTAGCAACTGCTACAATTTGCTGGAAAGATCTGGACCATATGACTCAGAAACGCTTGTCACGTGTCAAGTCTCAGTGTGCATGCTGTTCACAACCAAACTCTAATACAAGGACAATTCCCAGACATCAACCTTTCCCTTCTTTGTTGTATTTTTTACATTGAAATATGAAATCCTTCATATTTAATTGAAGGAAACAAATGGGAAGTCGAGAACAAGTTACAGGGTGTTTCAGAACAAGCATTTGGTTTGAGAACCTTTGGCCAAACTACAAAGTATGTTGGCCTAGCACTGTAGAGAGAATCCTGGTGGCTGAAGAGTGTGATGAAAATTTATTATATTACAATATAAGAATAAACATAACTTTAAAAAAATTTCTTTTCCTCTGGACAGTACTGAACACTGGGTTTGCATTGCTAGGACACCACCAGTAGAACTCAGTCTCTTTGCATGCAATTTGCCTTTCTACATTTTTCAGTAACTTAAACCTCTTAAAAGCTTGTTCATGGCAACTTACAGAAGTTCTTTATTTTCACTTCTAATTATTTTCAGTATCTCCTCTTTTGTAGCTTTTCTGATGTTCTGAATGAAGGACAAAAAGCTTTTTGCTGCTTCAGCTTTGGAAAGTTTGTCAGGATGCATATGTTCTCTGATGCTTTGCCAGTGTTCAGAAAGCTGCAAAACAATTCATATTATGTCAAATCTCTCAGATTGGGGTTTCAGTTCTCAAAATCAGACTTATTAAATGAAGATATGTAGGCCAGCTGTTGCTCAAATTAGCTGAAATCCAACAGATTGATGATCCTTTAGCTAAGTATTAGTTGATTTATGATATCTCAGCACAAATATCTTTGAAACATTTCTATAGTCTCTCTTCCAACACTTTAGTATTTTCCTGATATTGTACATGACCTTAAATGCAATCTCTTTTGGAACAATACAAGTTCATTTATACTGTAACTGGAATAAAGTGAATTCTCTTCTCTTGCAAATTTACTGTGCTTTCTGGTGAATATGGTATTTGCCTTATGTTCCCATTTTTTCCCAAGTAGTTTCTTTTTTTTTTTTTTTTAAATAGGGAGATGCACAATCTCCAATTCACAAATCAATCATAATTTCTGAGAAGATGGTAATTTTGGATTCGTATAGAACAGGATTGAATGACCAAGAAGTTGTTCCTATTTTTTATTCATAAATTTGCATACAAAGGGATTTGTAGCTATTGTACAAAATTATAGGTAAGATGGTATTAGAACAGGTAATTGGTGGTTGCTGTATTTATTCCCATACCACATTTTTCACCCGAATGAGCCAACATGGTAGCAAAGCATCCCTATCTGTCTTTCCAGATACACTCCCATAAGAAACTGGTGCCGGTATTTTGACCTTTCCTCTCTCCCTCACATTTGCGTCTGTTATCTCAAATTATCAAGAACATTCTGTGGTGAAAACTCAGCTGTTCTTTGCAGCAGTCTTTACTGCAGTTTTCCCAAGTGGGAATAATGGTAGCACCGATTTGACCTTTACTAAAATACTTCCCCTCTGTGGATTTTGTATTGGGCAATAGCACTTGAACTTGCTGGCAATTAGAAGTATCATTCATCAGTACAGAGTGCAACTTCTATCGACTGTAACAAACAATAATTAGGCAACAATGATTGAGACATAGGATATTTCCCGAGGATTAATGACCACCTGGGAGGAGCTCATGTTCTGAGGCACAGATGGGTCTTTTAACCTCAACTAGTGATCAGGGCTTAGCACCAAGGTCAGTGTTGCTATTATAAACTGAAATTGGATAAACATATGGGGCACTTTTTATTCCCCTTGCTGAAGTTGCACCATAGTCCAGCAAAAAAAACCTCTAACCTCATTACTCCTGTATTTTCTGCCATGCAGAGCTCAGCTGTATGGGCTGCTCTTAGTTTAGCCCATACCCTAGAGACAAGCAAGGTGGGAGATACAAGCTGGAGCCATCTCAAACAAAAGAGTGGAGATTGTTCAATGGCTACAAGGAGCAGCTGCCATCTCCTGCAGGGACCATGGCACTAAAAACACCTTTCACAATTGACTTTTAGGAGGACCCTCATTCTCCTAATGTGAATGTCAGGAAGTTTGGGTTTAATAATCCAAACATTCAGGCATAAGATGCACATGCTTCCACATGGCAACTCAGCATGGACACGGTCTCTGTTTCTCTGACAGAGAGACCAGAACAGAGGTCTTGTGGGCATTCTAGGAAAACTCCAGCCAAACCAAGAGGTTCTAAATGGAACAGGAGTTGGTTTTGAATGTCAGTGCCCGACAGCTGTTTACCAACATACAAAGAGTAGCTGCACAAGACAGAACAAACCCACCTCACTTTCAGAAGGGGCAAGAATCCATTCCCGCAGGAACTATGAGCATAAAGACATTCTGAAAAGAGCATATTTTATATTGTCTAAACACAGAAATCTAGGCCTGATTTTAAGTGCAAACATTTGCCACCTCATAGAAGCTAGTGCTGCCATCTGGGAAATGAGCATAGTAATGGTTATTTTACCAAATACATAAAGATAGAGACAAGACCTGTTACAATTTAGAAAGGGCTTTGAGAATGTAAAACTCTAAGGCATAGCATGTCAGCAGGGCATTAATGTATACTATGATATATAAGTACCATATGCTATGTTGCTGCTTTGGATACAGTGTTCTGTTTATAGAGCCCATCTTTTCATAGCAGTTACTGAAAAATACAGTGAGAAAGTAGGACTTCATTCTCCTCGTGCCATTAGGTTTATAATGACATAGCTCAGTCCCCAGGCAGTGCTCTGGAATTATACCCTGTGTTTGTTATCTTGGTCTGGAAATTATAACTGTTTTGACAAACTCGGTTCCAAGTGACAAGCTGATCAACACAAACCCTGATGCGCAGAGTCAGGGAAAAAACACCTGTCCCTACTCTGTTTAGGATGCCTTGATGTTCCCTGCTCAGAACTGCTCCAGTACATATGCAGCATCATTTCTACATTCCCCACACGTGTGAGTTTGGTCTTCTCTGTGGCTCAACAAGGACTAGACAAGATAAATTACTACAGTGTAATGCTACTTCCAAATAACTAGCATGAATTCCAATATAGGAATGTATTTGTGCTCATAAGGAGTATCTCTGGAGGACTAAAATTATGTGTGCTGAATAGAAGCTGTATCTTGCTTATCAAAAACAGAGAATAATGATCCTTAAATTAATGTTCCCATTCATTCCTCAGTGGTAATAGTATTAATACTGCTTGCTAGCAGTCACTGTAGAAATTTATTTAGTTCATGATGGATATGATTAGTAAAACAAAAGATGATGCATTTACAGTGCCATGCTCTTAGCCTTCAGATGTCTTAAATATAAAAAAACAAGGCAATATTTTTCCAGGAAAAAATGAGAACATTACTGGGCTTCCCAAGAATACTAAAGCCTCCTTTTATAATTATAAAATACCTAAAAAATCTTTTAAACAAAAGACTTCCTCGGGGCCAGGTATTAAGAACAGGTTAGATATATTATCAACAAATGCTTAGCCTGCCTGAGGAATGGCTAATGAACTTTAATTTCTAGGAAGTTCAGCTCCTCCATGACAGAATTGTTTGTGAACAACAATCAACCACCTTAAAATGAATTTTCCACCCCCTTACCCAGAGGAAATAAGCTTCTGCCACCTCAAGGTTGGCAAACGTGAGATAAAACAAAAGGATGGTGTATTTTCCAGTGATCTGGAGAAATACTGCACTCAGTCTTTGAAACAGAGCAAAAAGGTTGGTATGTTTAGTGGTAGATCTTAAGACACTCTTGTGAGGTGAGCACCATTGCAACACTTCCATATTCCCCTACTCCAGGGTATATTTTATATTGATATGTTGGACCTGTCTGAGTTCTGCTTGGACAGAAACTTCCTTTCACACTTGTCCTGCTCAGCTAAGCAACCTGATGTCCAATGAACCTGTGTTTACTTACTGAAGGGCACTTTTTGCATTCGGATTTCACTGGCTCTGCTTCCAGGGGCATGGCAACATAATTGGGGTCCAAGGTCTTGATCACACTGGCAACTTGCTTTGCAGCAATCAGTCCCAGGCCAGCTTGTACCGACTTCAGTTCCAGCCTCTGCCTGTACATCCACGCAGTGAGGACACCATTAGCGTTCAACCATCAGTGCAGAGATGGAGAAATCACAGCAAGAAGAAACAAAACAACCCTCCACAGACAAAAAAATATAGAATATAGACTAATTGAAGTCTTACTTTTAAATGTTCAGAATGTGGCAGGTCTATGGGTTTTTTAAGGTAACAGAAATATCTGACACCAGCAAAATTGCTGCTAGAGTAATGAGCAATAAAATACCTATTTGAGAGACTTTCTAAAGCATAGATTTATAGCACTTGATAAACAGCCTTCAGTAATCACATACATTTAGAAATGTTTCACATATTTGTTCTTAAAAGATCTGGAAAGTGAGATTTTTGAATGTACTTCTTCTTTTAAATATCTAATATTACTGAGATGCCTGACTCATTTATCTTGTATGAGTATCTCCACACTTTCAGTGCTTTGGAGTCTGGAGTCTAACACAGATCTAGGTTTCATTGTTGTTTCCTTTCTATGCAGTAGATTTTATTTTCTATACTTTCATACTTTCACATACTAGAAATGGAAATCCATCAGAAGTATTTCTTGAGAAATGAGAAGACAGAACACCTATAGCACTAACGGGTAGATTAAAATTTTTAGTCAATTCCTGATGTTTTCAGTTAACTTCTTATGAATGCCATTATTTATTATTTGTGGTGTGGTAGAACCTTTAATCAAAACTGGACCTAGCACCTGGTACAGTTGGATATGTATTTTGTATAAGGATACAAAAGAGACCTAAATCCTTACCTGGAGAATTTACAGCCCTCGATCTTGATTCTATAAGACCTACACATATAACCTGACTTGAACCACTAGTCCTGCTACCATCAGTGACAGTCCAATGCCCAACTTACTTTGAAACTATTTTGGCACCTGTTTTTCGTCGGTAATTCAGAAGGAAAACAAAATTTTCTTCTGCCTTTACAGATTTAATGAAACTGTCTTCCAGCACATAAACTGTAGCAGATGTGGCTTTTGTACCAACATCCAAGATCTGAAAATAATTAAAAAATCAAACTGAAAGAAGGCTATTTAATAAACAACAAAATAGGAAAAGAGCTCACAGTTCCAAATCAGGGTAAGACTTGTTATGAAGTGGAGCCACATGAGGGAGGTGCATATATGCCAGCATCTTCAGCTAAGCCTATAAACCAGGTTTTAAAGAATTCCCTCTGCAGTAAGAAGCAACTTACTTCTACACCATGTGCTACAAATTCAGTATGTACCAGGGTAAATGACAATGGAAACAGGGCAGGAAGTTATGGAGCAGGCTGCAACTGAGAAAACACCCAGTACTACATTTAGTTTAAGATATGCTTTAAATGAGAATCTTCTCCAGAGAAATGTCTTGTAAATGAGATTCTCATGTTCACAGTCAGATCAAACAAGGTGGCTGGCTTTGCTTCCTGTTGTAAACAAGAGGACAACTTTGTGGTAAGTGTGAAAATTGGAAAGCCAGCCACAGTGTTAAGGCAGTTTATTAAGAGAGTGGGTGCTGTCTTTGTACTTCTCCGGGCTGGGAAAGGTCAGTTTCTGATGCAGAGAATCCCAGTGCCAGTGTATATGTCCAGCCTGCCCTCAGTACTGACTACTTAGAAAGACATTTACTAACAGTGGAGGACCATTAGGGCCGTAGTAGGGCTTCAGTTACCTCTATGGCACATCTCCTGTGTTACACCTGTGCATTAGGGAAGCCTTTGTCCTTCCAGGCAAGCCTGACCAGGCTCCATTCAGGAGTCAGTATCTTGCCTGGCATTTAGAGCAGATGGGAAAAAGGTTACTGTTATCACTGTGACTGTGTCTGTATCAGCTGAGCCAAACTGGTTTACACTACAGGAGAATCCATTCCCTGTTCTCTCCATGGGAACTACATATGACATTTGGCTAGTAAAACTACGGTATTTACATACAGAATTTGCTTTCTCTAATGCAAGAAGGACTTCTGAGAAGATGAGTAGTAGCTGCTAAGAATGTATTTTAAATAGGAAGAATAGATTTTATTTTGTTAAAGAAATCATACCCGGTTGTGGCTGGTAAATCGTTTCTTTTCTATTTCACAGGAGTCCAGGTCTTTTATTTTAGTCACTTGATCTTGCCGCACGTGGTAAGTAGTATTGCACTTCCCAGAAATGTCCACCTTGGAAAAGAGAGTTAGATTAGGACAATTTCTTGAATTTATCTTTGAGATCACAGAACACCTTCCAAAGATGAAGTATTTTCTCCACTGTTGAAATCCTGTACCTGAGATGCTGCACTGCTTGGGTTTATTTCACAGTTTTGAGGATGTCAGTGATTCTAACTATCTGCTTTGGATTGGCAGGGGTACTATTCACTAGATGGCTATGAAGAAAAGTAACAATGTTTGTTTAAACAAAAGAATTAGGAAATACTGGGCAGCTCATACTCTACTCACAAATTTGACTTCAATTCAAGTTTTGTTCAAGGGGACAGATGTAGAAATTTAACAGTGGAAGGCAACTTAAGTAGATGCAGCTAAAGCAGTGCTAACTTTGTGTGGGTACTCTGATTTTGAATGGGACTCCAATGAATTGAATTTAAGAATCAACCAACTTTAAACAGCAGTGTAATCACTTTGATAGTGACCTGGTTTAAGGTGGTTTATTACCAAACTCTGCAAAATTGATAAAGGCATTTTAAATCAAATGGATTGCACTATTTCTTTGTTAATTGCAGCAACTTAACCGGTGTCACTAAATATTCAGAAGACTGTCTTTATGTCCCCAACCTCATATATGATCAAAGGATGTTTGTGTCACAGTTCACTCCTTCTGAAGTCAGCAGGAGCCATAGGTCTGCCTTTCAGAGCAGATCAGGCTCTGCCTGTTCCTCAGGTGATGACAATATTGCCTGATACAGCACCATACCTCACGGGAAGAGCCAGAGTGCAGCTGTAGCTGGAAAAGGCTAGCCAGACCTCTCTTAATGTTCTGAGTAAAACCAGGTTCATTTTGATATGAATAGAAGGTTTTGACCTGTAGGAATAAAAAAATAAAGTACATAAAAAAGCATGCAAAAGTGTATAACAAATGGGGTTAAATGAGAAAGGAATAGTGATGATCCACTCTAGAAAAACTCCCTTTACTTTTTGCTCATTAGGAAGTTGAATTTGGATCTGTTGCCCTTATTTAAGCAAACTCCAGAGGCTGCAGGGCCTGACAGTAACAGTGCAAACATGTTTCAGCTTTCAGCCAAATGCAAGCACAGTTTCAGTGCAGTGAGCATCTCTCCTCCTGGAATCAGAGAGAATTTAGATGGGAAATGGGAAACGTTTCATAATTTCACAGGCAACACATTTTTCCACATAATCCTCAGATAATTGCTCCCCATAGGGGCATAATATCTGTTGCACTTTAATCACAGGTCACAAAAACTCATGATGAATCATAGATAAATCACAGAATGACTTAAATGACGTGTCAAACATATCACAACCTTTGCACTTCATGGGTCAACTGCTGTGCTTGAGCCTCTCCTCTGGTAACAAGACTTTGCACCTCCACTTTGCATTCAAGGTGCTTTAAAAGTGCCCCTTTTTCTGGAACTGTAAGTACAATCAGTGTGTTATCTCAGGGCAACCCTGAAAAGTGAAATTACTGTGCCAGGGATGAAAGTACCACACCACAAAGAAATCATAAAAGGAGTGTATTTACCCTACTACCTGAGAAAAAGCCCAAGTTTTTAATACTACATCATGTGAAGTGTGTGTAATGCATGAGGAGCAGATGCATTCTGACTGTGTTCTTCTGGTACCTCTGCTCTCATTTAGGGATGTGTACAGTTTGCAGCCAGTGCTGTCCTGTTTCTTTTTATGTTGTGTAAAACTGATGACAAGACTGAGTTTGAAAGTTACTGAGCAGGTCTGATAGCAGCTGCAATTCAGCAGGCTGAGCTGGCGGCCAGGGTATGTGCTCAGTGCCTATTTACAGCAGGAGGTAAAGATCCTGCTGGGATAGAGTGTCACAGCCCTCACTCCGCTCTGCAGAAGGGAAAAGGGAGTGTGACCTTCAACCTTCCTCCTTTCTCACAGCCCCTCTGCCCATGCCCCACCTGCCAAGTATTGCTCGGTCTGCAGAGGGGAAAGTGGGGCTATTGGCCTAATGCCACAAGCAACAGGAGGGTAAAGGACCAGGCACAGGAGGCAGGAGCAGCCAGGGCTCAAGCCTCACCACTCCCTGGCCAGAACAGCACACTGAGTACAAGGGGACACATAAGCAGCATTGCAGGGAAAAAGAGAGTAAGATAGATGTACTTGAATCCCCTTCTCAGAGAAACAAGGATGCTGGGAGCTACAAATGGACATGGGTGCTCCTGCGGTGGGACAGTGCTTTGGGGCTCTCTCAGGGCAGTCTATAAAACCCAGGCATGTGCTGAGACACACCTGCTCTCTGACCCTTCTCTTCTGATTTTTGGAGACAATTTCCTAGTGGGGGAAAACATGTGAGGCTGTAGCTCTTTTGGCATCAAGCTCAGTAACTTGGGACCATTGAAACTGCAGGGGACACAGAAGTAAATAAGCAAACCAAAGAACAGGGAAAAGCAGTCCTGGTAAAATACTTGATACGGGTTTAAAGTGATTAACACTGCTCCTCAAAGACTCAGTATAACATCCCTCATGACAAATTGTATCTCCTTTTCTGCCTTCAGATCTTCAGGACAAAATGCTGCTTTTGCTGAAGTCAACAGCACAAATCCCACATAGCAATTGTGCACATATCCATATGTGTACTATATATTTGGGGACAATCTGCTCTTTACTTCCCCACTGTGTGGTGTTCTCAAAACACAGTAGGCTTGGGCTAGAAGGGTCCCTTTTACAGGTAAATTACAGTCTGTTCTAAACTACTGTATTTCACACAGACTGATAGGACGCAATGGCTTATTAAAAACCTGAGAGAATAGTGAAGTGGTAAATTCTTCAAGTTTGTTACAAAAGATTTGTGTCATATTTCCTCAAGGACTGAATTTTAAAAGACAGGGTCTTACTTTTCCACGGACTAACTCAAGCACTATGGGCCTCTGCAAAGCTTCCAGATACTCCTTCCCGATGATCTTCTCTGTGCTTTTTCCTTTGAAGATGTTTTCAGCAGCTGGACGTTCATTCACATTTTCAACCTGAACATCTTTTATCTAGCAAAGTAAAAGCAGAGAAAATTAATGTAGAGAGCAGAGTAGAATTGACCTGGAGTAGGCTAGATAGACTAAATCACATAATAAATATTCTTTATTTCTTCATTTCTGGTTTTAATTATTAATCTTCTATGATTACTATATCTATGTTTACAAAATAAGCCAGCACTCTCCACTGGAGAAACAAGTGCCAGAAAACCTCACCATAAAACTAAGTACCAAACCCAGTTTCTATTCAGCAAATGTCATGATTTGTAGGTAGAACTGAAGGCTTCAGACAATATATATTGCCCTGTGGATAAGGGCTTGCACATCAGTCATTTGAAGCTACAGGTGCTGCATGAAGCAATTTCAAAAATATAGGAGATATTCTGATGTTCTGGCTTATGATCTTAGATACATACTTGTGAAATCTTATTCAATAGGAATCAGATCTTCAAAGCAGCTGGGCTTAGTTGATGACACTAGAGAACAAATGTTTAGCTCATGTTCTGAAAGTGAGTTTTTTGAGATTAGATTAGCAGCTAGATAAGTGCAGAGAAGATTGATGGCATTAATTACCATAATTTTGATCAGCTGGTCATCATCATTGTCAGGATTTCTCCATAAGAGGTTGACATCCACACCAGAAGAAATCCGATATCCTGCACTTTTCTGCAGTGATGCTTTCACCCTATCGACATAGACTTCGGCTGAGTAAGCAAACTTATATAGCTTGTCATTATTTAGGCTTGGTCCAGTAGTGTGCCCTGTTTGGAAAGCAAAAACAAACAGTATTTTAGAATTGACTAACTCACATAACCTACCATTTTTTTCTAAGAAACACCTTTATAAAAATTAAAAATTTAATCACAAACAGAAGATTTATGGGACTGACTCTGCTACTGTTGATTACAAAGGCTGTCCCACTGAAGCAGCTGGGTTTTTTTTGTGATTAAGTTGACACTGATCTTACATATTTAACATAAGAATAGTCATAAAATCCTTTCTTCTAGCTCTTCACTTAAAGACTGTCAGATTCTTTTCTTCAGCTATGTTAGCATATTTGTTAGCAATATCTTACAAATCAATCCAAAACTATTTGCAACTCAAAATACTGTAATTCATCACGCAATATGTGTGCTTAGCAATGTGAAATGCACTGATGTAATTTGCTGGAGCCAACAGAAATCGGTCTCTGCTTCTCTTGCACATTTATTGGGAACCTTTCCATTGAGAGTCTTGTCCGAGGGGGACTTGAAGGTAATGAAAACATAAATAATGTATTTTTTAGATTAAATAATTAAGCTCTTGTTCTTTAAGCTCAGTAATTGTCCCTGTAGCTGTGTCTCTGCTGTTAATTGACATATTTTAAGGAATGTAAAAAGGAAGGGAGGAAGGGAGGAAGAAAAAAGAAAAAAGAAAAAAGAAAAAAGAAAAAAGAAAAAAGAAAAAAGAAAAAAGAAAAAAGAAGCTGGCTGTACACAAAATGCTCTTAATGTTCTCAAAGCAAATACACATACAGTGACCTTAGGTGCTATCTGTGAGCAGCATAGCACTAGCTTCACACACCCAAATGCTGCACCACTGAACCCACTGGGAATTTCTTCATGGAGATCAGGAGGTACAGAGCAGAAACAACAAGTTCACAACAGAGTTAATCTAAGAAACACAAAGTGCTGTCCTCAGGGACATCTCAGGTACATCTCAGTCTTATGACAAGTGCATAAGGTGGGGGAAAGAAGAAAAATACATCACAACATCTCACACAAATTCTTAAACATGCTGTAATGCAATCAGTGTCTTCAAAGTCCCCTGCAGAGATTCATCAGGCTATCTTGATTTATGCAATATCCCCCTGTTTTATATGACTCACTCAAATAAATTTCAAATCACTGCATTGATAAAAAAGAAAGCCAGTCTTATTTCACTTTAATATTTTAAAACCTAGTTAGGTGGGTGCACAGAGTAGTTCCATCATGGCTGGATGGATATATTCTGCAGTTCCCAAAGAGTCCAAAAGTCCTGTTTCATTAAGATTTTGCTCACTTCCTTCCCCTCTTCACTCAGAGACCATAGCAGTAGATTAAGGTCAGCTTCAAAGAACCTTTCCCTGAGCAAAACAGATATTCCACCAAGTTTGGTCTGCAAGTTGTGTAAACTGGCAAAGCTACAGAACTAAATGGAGTTATACTTTATGCCAGCTGGGGATGTGGTGCAGCAAGTTTGGTGATCCTAGTAGGAGCAGCCTGTTCACATGTGAGAGGCCAAAACTGTAACTATTCATTTTTCTTACAGGGAGCTTTGAAGGATTCATTCAATGGGACTCCTCTGGTTTTGCATTTCTTGTGTGCCTCCCTCAAAACAAAGTCACCAAGGGACACACAACCCTTCCTGCAGGTTTACTGTGCATTTTCTAGGCATTTCCCAAATTCCCCCCACTCCTACCAGTTTTGAAGCTACCCTGACCTTTAGAGTAGAGGATGCTCAGTGCCTGCTCAGAAGTGGCTATGCCTTTCAGGGACATCCCTGGCTCCTTACAGTCCCTTGGAGCCAGTTGTTTCCTGGTTCAAAATGCCCTTCATTTGCAACAGAAACCACAGTGCAAAGGACTTAGTATCAGCTGAGATTTTAAGAATACCACCCACTAGGTGCATTCTAAATGCAGCCCCAATTATAAAAAAAAAAAAAAAAAAAAAATGTGGGGGAATAGCACATCCAAGAGAAATTATCTGGGTGCTCAATGACAAGTGTCTTATTAGTTAAGGTGGTGGACATTGTGGTTTTGCTCCCTCCTTATTTTGAGTTAAAAGCACCTTTCACCTACCCTCATCCTTTCCCCACAGCTGAACACATACATGGGGTTTTTTTTCTTTTGTAAGAGTTCCTTCCCTCTTCCTCCCTTTTAGCATTTGCTTGCCCCCACATACAAAAGAGCTGTTCCATCCTAAAGGAAACAGATGAGCAAATGATGCAGCAGCCTCCTGCAAGTGTCATGGAAGAAATGAATAATTGCAAAGTATTCCTGGGAGCTAGAAGAACATTAGGTTTTGAAAGCTTTCACCACTTCACACACAGAAAACACTGCAGGAGCCAGGGCAGAAGACACCTTTAGTTGCCAGTCTGGTAAAGGGTAGGTAAACAGTGGATCACGGTAAGAGAAGCAGCAGGGATGAGGCAGCATTGAAAGCAGTCTCAAAGAGTTAGCTTTTATCCTGGTGGAACTTAGGAAGCTGAGAGAGACAACTGAATAGTGTAGTCAGGCTGAGAGGGGGATGAGAGATGAGAGACAGAGATGTAGGGTCATTGACCAGAACCAGTATCCAAAACAGCACAACTAAATTCTCATGCCAACTTTCATGAAGAAAACACCAGTACTATTTTAAAAGGAATATTCCAACACCTTTCTGACAGAAACTTTACTTAATAAAAAGCCTAAATTTTAGAAGCTCCTTCCCTTGTATTCAGCACAGCACTGGAATCCTTGCTGCCTGTGCAGCCATTGACATTTCAGCTGATGGCAAGTGTCCCACCGCCTGAGAAGGGAGGAGAGACAGACACACAGACTGCCATCAGCCCAGCCATGCTCTCTTGGAGTTAGAAGGGCTGCTTCCAAGGTGGAGTGCATAACACATAGTTTGACTAGTAATGTTAAGTGTCTGTCATTAAGGGTAACATGCCAAGTCTATAATTAAATCATGATACTGTATAATACAGAAGGTTACGCTGCATGAGTAGAGACAGCTGTCAAGTCCTGTGCCTTTTATTAATACATATGGCATGCACAGCATGTGTGTTCTAACTACTTGCTAGCTCTACCTTCATAAATCATATTTGCCCCTGTCTCTGATACCAGATAGCTTTAAAAAGCAAACCCCATCCGCTTATTTCAAAACATTTTTCAAGTGGAACTGCAGTAGGAGAGTTCTGTGTGCTGACCTACCTGAACTGAATAGAATAATGTTTCAATATTTCCAAAAGGCAGCAGGGCCTTATGAAAAGCTAAAACACTAATCCTAATCCCAGCTCTTACACTGAGGCCCTAAGAGTAATTTAGCTCTCAATCTCTCTGCACAAGAGAGAGATGAAATCTGGCAGAGCTGAAGGGATGACTAATTAAAGAGAAAATGCTTGATCAGTGTCCTGGGGATGTGGCAAGCAAGTATTTCTTCACATCGAGAAGCTTTGCTGATTTGATATTAAAGGGAAGCTGGGAAGACCAGACACCAGAAATGTGGCACACTGGTGCCTAACCATAAACTGAACTTGGCAGTCTCATGAAATAAGCTCACAGGTAAAGGCACTGCCTACAAACTTCTCTCCTTTGTAACTCCTGTCATGAGGGTGTATAGAGGCAGGGAGGAAGGTTAGTTACTGCTCTGTGCATACAAAGTGTTCTGGATTCCCTGCAGGAAGCAGGAGGTGGCATCCATGAGAGCACCTCTACAGCCTTTTTAACAGCTTAACCCCAGGATGGCACATCCCCTCTGCTTCTCATCATGATGAAGACATCCTCATTAAACTGAAAACTCAGCTCATGTTATTAGGTTGCTGTTCCTTTAAATTTAATGTCAGGTTGTACATGAAGAGTCACTACTAAAGACACCTTTTCTTGCTTTGTACACTGGCACTGCTGAAGCAGTCTCCAAGATGTCATACCCTTGACTTTGTCAGGTCACCTGAGTAAAGCTCTACTCACAGGGCTTCTGCCAACACCCAGATTTTCAGGAATTATTACAGAGCAAGCTTCTCATGAAATTAATGGGATGCTTCTTACTGACTTGAGTGGTAGCTGAGTCAACTGCTCAGAAGCTGAAACCTGGAGAACCTTAAGCACTTCCTGGCTCTGCTCCACCAGAGCACTCTCTGTTTGAGCGTGTGAAAAGTCCCTTTCAAGTTGGTGCCCCCACAGTATGTCCTGATTAAGGAAGGTCAAGATCCCTGATCTCCTGGTCACACCACTGGCCCTGTGCACTTGAAAACAATGTCTCCTCCATCACATCTGCTGAGAAGAATGCCACAAGCACTTAAACCTAACTACTAAATGCATCTTGTATTACTCAAGCCTATCTGACTAAACCTGATAATTTTTGAGGCAAAACTGATCTGCACACACAGTGGTTATGCCTGCAGTGAGGCAGAAGCTGAACCAAGCCTAGTACAGACCTACCTTTAACAGAGGCTGAGTAGGTCGAAATGATGCAAAGGAACAGCACGGTGAGAAGAATCATGCTGGACTCTGCCAAGCTCCTGACTGCAGCATGAAGTGTGAGAACCTCCAAGAAGTGAGCTGAGAGTGGAACTTGCAGAGAGAGCCACAGGCTCAGCCTCACTGTTTATCTAGATGTAGTAAAGGTCAGATTCCAAATTCCACACTCAGGTACTAAGTTCATGAAAGGACTTCCAGTTAATTATTAAGAACTAAGGTAACTAGTGGTTTCTACCCTATTTTATCGATCACCTCGGCTTTCATCTTTGAATACTGAGCCCACACAGGCCCATTTCTGAGCAACAGAGCCCACCTCCAGTGCTGGAAGAAGCAGGAGATCCTGCCACTGCTCCTTACTGAGTGAAAGGGTGACTGGATCTTTTGCTGCCAGGAGCTGCATCCTGACCACGGTCTCCACTGTCTTGCATCATCTGTCATCATCTCTGTGAGTGACTGCAGAAGGGTCTTCCTGGAAGCAGAGGTACATGGGATTTATCAGTGCCATCCCAAAAACTGATTCTACTTCATGACAGACTCAGATGAGATGTCAGTACCTGCTACATTGTACCATACTAAATAAATGTTCTTTCTTTCAGCAGCCCCAGCCCCCATCTTACATCATTGCAGTGGCAGAGGTTAGACACTGAAAGATGAGATAAAACAAGATATTTTGTTCCATCTCAGTAAAGGCTACCTGCTTGCCAAGGCCTGGGAGCAGGGCAAACCAAGGCCTTTCCCCTTTTCTTGTGCTTCACCACCTCCCTTGAAAAGGCCCTGTCTGACTAACCCCTGTGCTTTCCCGTTTCCTCTGACTGTAAATTCCAGGCCCTCTCACACTAAGCTCACAGCCACAGGGCTCATTAAAGGATGTCCTTCGGCTGTCCCTCAGGTGTCAGTGGGGCAGCAGGCCAACCCCTCGTGTTTCTTGGCACACCCGGCACACAGCCTGTGAGGCTGCATGCCTCTCCCCCAGCACATAAAGCCTTCCCAGCTCTGAGGAGGGAGGATCTGCACCTGCTTGTAAAGGAAACACACAAGTGAGCCATCACCATGGTCTTCCACTCCACTTCCTCAGGTTGCTTTCATGTGACCGCAATCTACTAACACCCCAAGCCAGCAAGTGTCACCCCAGGCTGCATTTGGATGCTCCCAGAGGGCCACTTCTGCCACCACATCCTCTGTAAGGGATGGTAAAGTGAGAACAGCCTTCACCTTGAGTGGTATAAATGCCTCCTTTGTTTTCTTGTGGTAAAAGAGAAGTCAAAAACTGTGGATGTCAATCATTGCCCAGCAGTGGGAAACAACAGGCCCATGCCACTGCTTCACCCCCATGCTTATCTGCACCTTGTGGAAGCTCCCCCTGGACCTCTTACTGTATTTTGTTTGTGTTTGTGCACACACAGGAGAGAGGAGATTAGGAAACCCCAGGGGTCTGCTATTGCTTCTTTCCCTTTTGTGGTTATGCTGCCTTCCCAGCACAGGTTGTGACACGCTCCCAACTTCAAGGGACTGAGGGAGAGGACTCCTTTTGCTGCATTTAGTAAACAAGGAACTTGCCAGATTTTCTGTGCTGTTTTGGAAAAAATAAGGACAATATCTTAGTGCAACACCAACTCTGTCTAGAGAAATACCAGAGATATGGATCCTACTTTGGAAAAGCAGCATTGACACTTTACTCAGAAGGGGGAGCTGATCTTGGTCTGAAACCTGGAAAAGAACAATTGTCCTCTTTATATGCTCTTGGGACACAAGAAATTTATTTCTTCCTTCAAATAAAATATTTTTTTTTAAAGGCCTCTCTTAGAATATCCTTGGCCAGATCCCCGGCTGATGTAAATCCACATCTCTCTTCGGATACCACTGTAGCAGTGCCAATTACAGAACTAAGGATGTAACTGCCATATAAAGAAATTTTGTACATACATTGATACACCCACACAGGTACACCTATAACACACACTTGCTGTGCTCTTCAGACATCTTATAAACAGGAGACCTGAGCCTCACCTCAGTTATAGCCAGAGTTAATCAGCAGTGACTTCCTTTCAGTCAGATTACACCAGTGAAACCAGCACTGTGCCCACCAAAGTCCACACCACGCAGAGGTTGCAGGATCAGCCCCTCATGGATGCTTCACGCCATGCTGGCATATGGACTAGGGTCAAAGTGTTCCTGCTGCTGCATATTTTCCAGAGTCCAAACTATAGGACTCATATCTTTACACAGCCTAATAAAACTAATGAGATTTCCTCCCGTGTTTTAAGGTCAACAAAATGTTTCTTTCTGCCTTCTCTTCTCAAGCAACAGCACAAAGATCTTGCTGTTGAACTCGAACCTTCAGGTGTGAGCACCAAAGTACTCAAGTGCATCTTTGACCTTCAGCTGGTGCCCAGAGTTTGGGTAATGCCCCTGTTTCTGCCACAGGGGGTTAGAGATGCCCATCCAAGCCACTGGCTAAAGCAGTTTTTCACTGTAAGCCCTCCTCAAGAGTGCTGCAGTCAGACCCAGCCCACAGGGAGTAATGTCATTGTCCACACCTGAGCATCCCTTGAATATCTTTTTTCTTCTCCATACTCCGCCTTTTAAGCCACAGCTTTAAGCTGTGGAGTATTTAGTTCTTTCTGTTGCTGGTGGGGGGTGACTCACCATTTGGATCAGCATCTTGAAAAAGCCATGTTAAGGCTCTATCAAAATAATGAAATTCAGACAGCTCTTTCTCAATATTTGCAACTGCTCAGGTCTTCATTTCGCTTTGTCACTGCTTGGCACTTGGCAGATTTCAGAAAACATTGCATTACCCTGTGTCGGTATCTGAGGACACAGGGGTCTGGATTAACAATACTGACGCTTTGCAGAGTGCACTGTGAGCAAAACAATCTGCGTAAGCAGTTCATCCATTCTAGGAAAAAGCACATCTAAATAGTATGTGACTTTGTCAGATGTCTTTTGGTTTTTTTTAAAAATGACCTTCTATCGGTAATTGCTGCCTTTCAACGACCAAAAAACACCAAAGGATTGTCCACAGGGAGACTGGAGCATTTGGAGTTGTGTGATGCTGGTGTGTCAAGCTAGATATGAATAGTAACGTGAGTGAGGTTTTAAATAGACCTCAGCAAATGCAAATCTAGCTATTTTTAAAGTAATGCACCGAATCGGAATCACAAATTAGATCAAATACTACAGCAAATATTAAATTCCAACAGCAGTTGAAAGGTCACTGTCTCACTATAGTGACACCGTACAGTTTTGTGAGTGCAACACAGCTGAAGTGAACCTGAAACCAGCACTAAAACTGTACGAGTGTGTATATCTGGCACTAATGAAACCCGAGATAAACACTGATGCACATGAAAAGAGGATTATGGCAGTGCACGCTCGTGTGTTTGCTAACTTCGTGTGCCTCGTTAACAAGGGGCAAACAGACATCTTCATATTTAGGCTGCCCAAAATACACTGTTCCCATAGAATATAATCTCAGTCTCCAGAACCGACTCCTGTAATAGGGCAGCATTCTTTCATGAAGTTATCTGGCGGCGAAAGAAGGCTGCCCTTCGCTGGGTATTGACACCGGAGTTTAAAAAGTTAATTGTCGGTGGCGCTTAAAAATAGGAAGCACGAAGGCGCGTACCTCTCTTGAGGGGGCGGAGGGAGCACAGCACTGCCGGGGGACCTCTGCAGCTACCAATCTGCCCTGAGGAATGCCACCAGCTAAAAATACGTCGCTGGCCCCTGCGTGAACTCAGCGGAGCCATCAGAACCATTAGATAAAAATAAGATTTTCTTCCTTTTCGCTGTCCTTAATCCTCACAGAGCCCCCAAAGCCCCGGCTGGGGGCGGGAGATTTGGGTGAAGTTAG
>JACBWW010000015.1:20216738-20252360 GCA_020086605.1 Lanius collurio
GTAATTGTAATTGATTTGAATTGAGAGTGTTTTGCTGAGTAACAGTTTAATGTGTTCATCCTTTTACTTGCTGTGTTTGTCCACTGGCAATGGCCGCTGTCACTGCCCAGTGTCTCCTGTTTTCAGAAGAAATGAAAACTAATTTTGAAGGAGTACAGGTTGTTCACACTCTTTTTTTTTTCCCGCAGATGGCTTTAGTGACTTTAAAATTACATTTCTCTAACAGGCCGCCATAGTTATATCACAAGATATCGCTTTGATTTTTTTATGTTTGTATACATACATTGCTAATGCTTTTTTTTTCCTGTTACATTTGATTCAGTGTGATTCCCTACTTTTACACTGTTTTTCTGTCATGAACTGTTTAATTAGAAACTATTCAATACCTTCAGATCTAGCAGGCAGAGTTTTAGACTATCAGAATTCAGGTTATACTCTCTAGTATTTTCTATGTTAGTGTTCGCAGAGGCTTTAAACAAACAAGAAAGGCCTTCTCTTATTCTTTATTCAGGCTTATAGTAGGCGTTGAGTGTTATTTGTCTTAGTTGAGTTTCTTATTAATGACACTCATATCACTTTGTTTCCTAGAGAATTGGTGAGCAGAAAACTTGTTTTTAATGAAATATCTGGCATGTGCTGAAAAGCAAGTCAGAAAACCTGGCCAAAAGCTAATGTCGTCCGAAACACCCACAGACAGGCCAGAGGTGCCAGTGGAAAATACCCTGTTCCCTGAAGTTCCTGATGTGGAAGGAAAGGCAAGTGACGATCCAGTAGACAGATTGGAGGCAGGCTCGGGCACGGAAGAATGCCTTGAGTCCATGTCCAAGAGGCAAAGGAAGAAGCTGCTGAAGCAGAAGCAGTGGGAAGAACAGAAAGACCTACGGAGGTATGGTTTGCAAAGCAGCTTCCCGCGGTTCACATGTAATGTTTAGTACTAATAATAACGACGTGTCAGCAGAATTTGTTTGTGAATTGCTTCAGCAAATCAAGGCAGTTGAACCAGTTTTCTCCCACACCAGGTTTAAAGCAGTAGCCCCAGGCTACTTCGTCTGCACTTGAAGAGGCTGTAAAGGTAAGCATCCCCTCCTCATACTAGAATCGTTCCTCGGCTTGAAGAGGATGTCAGGAGGGATTCAAACATGCATGTTTTTGATTTGTCGGAAGGGAGAGAAAACATGTGGCCTTGTTCCTTTCTGAATGGGCTGTGCCTCTTTCCCTGGTGCTGTCAGACTTGAGAATCTTAAAAAGACACTGAATAAAAGCAGCTACATTTGACACATGAAGTGCTGTGCTACAAGTTATGTTGGTTTATAATCTGTTGGAATAGTTTGGAAAGACGATGAGCTTCTGTTTTGTTGTGTTAAGAGAAAGTGTATCTGAAAATGCATTGATGGTGATTTATTCCTATCCTGCTGACTGCCAGGTGCTCCTTCCCGAGACAGTGGTTGTGGCTATCTGTGAAATTTGATCCCCCTGCTCCTGACAGGAGGATGGGACAATTTCTTCAGAAGCCTTTTAAAAAACTGTTCAGTGAAACAGGATGTAAATTGCCTTCCTCTTTCTGATACTGTGATTTTGTCAATCTTTTTGGTTAGTTCCTTTACAAGACATAACTCAGAGCACCCTTAAATCTGTGAGACTCACAGAATTGATTTAATTGAATTTGTGTCAGATGTCTGTAGGTATTTACAGAACTCACTAAGATGAGGTGTGTTTTGTGCTGGTCTCAGCGTAGCACAAATGCAACCAACAGTCTGAGTTTAAATTACCACAGCCACAGGACAACCACTTTGGCCCTAGAAGTCTGCATTTATGTGTATAACATGCTACCTCAGCTGACTTGGCAGAACTTTTGAGGATTGATTTGTTTGTTTACTTAGGCAGAAACGAAAAGAAAAACGCCAGAAGAGAAAACTAGAACGTCAGTCAAAATTGGATTCCAGTAGTGAGGGGAATGACAGAAAGTGCATGCGCAGGGAAGTTGTTCCTAGCACGCTTCGCCTCGTTGTGGACTGCAGCTTTGATGACTTAATGGTGTTAAAGGTAAAAGGAACTTCAGATTAACTAGGTATATTTAATTTTCTTAAATGTAAACTATATTTTCAGGAATTTCCCATGGGTTAAAGACTGAGTATTGTCACAGTGATAAACCTGCTTGATTCCTCAGATTAATTCTGTATGTTAATTAAATTCCTGTGATTATTTTTTCATAGAATAATGTAAATCAAGCACATGCATAGAGGTATCTAAGTAGACTTGGGTGGAAGAATGTGTGTTTCTCCAGCATGATCCTTTCACAGTGGGTGTTTTTTCTCTCAGGATCTGATGCCCACACTCTCCGAGTAGTCACTTTTGCCAGTTAAAAGCTTCCTTTTTCTCTCTTTAGCTTCTGACTGGCTCATTATAAAGTATTTTGTGATGGTCTGTAATGAAGGACTAAGTGAAACCAAATTGTGTTGTGCACAGGATGTTAAGAAGCTCCACAAGCAGATTCAGAGATGTTATGCAGAAAACCGCAAGGCGTTTCATCCTGTGCAGGTATGTTTGAACAAACTGTACACTGACTGCTGCCAAGTACCAAGCATGAGAACCATAGCAGGAAAAAAATATTTAAGCTGCCTCTTCCATAAGAAAATTACTTCTATTGTAACACCCATGTTATAAATACACCTTTGTATATGGAACAGTATGTGCATGCAGATGAAAAGTGCCCCATCCAGGTGTGCCACTAAGATACTGTTGATACTCTCAGTTTTATCTGTGGTAGATTTAAAAAAAAAGTCACTCTAAGTGGAAATTTGTCTTTTCAATGTATCACTAACTATATGAATATGGTCCTAGTACCGTTTCCATATTAAAAATGTTAGGAGTTTCAGCTGACAGTTAAGGGTAGCAAGAGAGGAAATAGATTGTGGAAAGTTAACATTTGTGTATTTTGTACCTCTTGTTTGCTCTGTTTGAAGTTTTACTTGACCAGCCATGGGGGACAGTTGAAGACCAACATGAATGAAAATGACAAAGGATGGGTGAATTGGAAGGTAAAAAACTGAGTATTTCTGTAAAAATTTAAAGTTTTGATTTTTGTTGCTAAATATATTGTTAGTTGTGAAGAAAATGATTTTTTTTTACATCTGGGTTTTTCAAATACATGAGAGCAATAGCATATTTGAAAAAGTGTGGCTTTTTGTCCTTTTAGTTGATTTTACTTAAATAAGCCAAAGAGTGCTTCTCTTGAATCTAGATTTGATTTTTGTTTAAAAACTACACACAGATCTATTTTCACTTGTTTTTATTGAACAAATTTCATGCTTGATAGACTAAGCAGGACTCCTTGATTTAGGCAGTTCCAGCAGTTGTCTGTCTTGACAGTGCTCTTTTTTTCTTGTGCAAAATAAGATTTTCAAGTCACGATGTGATTCTCTCATGTGCACCTTCACTTCCATCACAACCAACATTTCAGCACTGAAATGTTCTTGAGAGAAGTAGCTTCTCTTATGGTCAAACTCATACAGGTTTTCCTTGTGACTCCCTGTTAAGCCACTATTCCAACAACTTCAAAGGAAGAGCATTTAGAATACTTAAGAGCACTCCTGTTTTCAGCAGTTCTCATGCAATAGCTGCTTCATGAGAGCATAGCATAAACCTCTCTTACTGAACAATTAATGTTAACTGAGCATTTGCTTTGGAGTTCACTTTTTTTAGTGAACTTGAAAATTACTTGGATCCGTAGGAGAAATATGGTTACGTTTGGAGGTAATCACAAGAACTTAAGGATTTGTAAAGTTCCTTTGGGGTTTCAGAAAATTTCCTATTGATTTTTACAAGTCAGTGCTATAAGGACAGGACTGTTTATGCAGAAAATTAATCTGCACTGTGCTACATATATGAACATGAAGGAGGAATGTGGAATGACCACATACTATTGGATTTATTTTTGCCAGTCCCATCTTGGGCCTGTAAAGCTTAGCCAGCAGTTCATCAGTTGAATGTAACTTCTTTTAACTACCTTTTTTTGAGGATATCCAAATTAGAACAGAGCACTACAGTGAGCTAATAAAGAAAGAAGACCTAGTATATCTTACCTCAGATTCCCCAGATGTTCTCAGCGAGCTTGATGAGAAGAAAGCCTATGTGATTGGAGGACTGGTGGATCACAATCACCACAAGGTAAACTGTGGGTCTGTTTCTTTGCAGCTCTTTTTTTTTTTGACATTTTTTGACCTTATTTGACATTATTGCTGTTCATGTGTAAACTAACATAAATAATAACGAGGAAACTTCCTCAAAAAAGAATTCCTAAAAATGTTGAAGAAATGTGAAAAATGCTTGTGGCAGTAGCAGTGGCTTGTGTTCCAGAGTTTTTTTATCCTTTACTCTTCCTCTGATAAAATACTGTGTGACTACAACCTGAATAACTTTGTACTTTAGCATAAGCTCACCTTTAAAACAGGCTATGGCTGGTGGTTCTAGAGCTGCAGCTGTGTGAACAGGTGTCCTTTACAGTCCTTTTGACCACAGGTCACAGAGTGACATATATAGAAAGTACTGAGTTTTCCAGAGGTTGTAGCCGTTGAGGCAGGTATTGTCTAACGGGGGTAAGTTTCTTCTTGTAACCAACTTCTGAAGCGACATCACGGCAGCACAGGTGAACCTCCTGCCAGAAAATCATACTCAGTAAATCTGTATGGGCTGATCTGAAACGGGGATTCTCAATCCACTTGTTTTGGTGTCTTTTCCCCAGGGAATTACTTACAAAAAAGCTGTAGAGCAAGGAATTGGTCATGCACAGCTCCCACTTGGAAACTTTGTCAAAATGAACAGTCGGAAAGTGTTAGCTGTCAATCATGGTGAGTTCTAAATCATAAAATAATTATATTTGTTTAGAATATACCTGTGATAGTCACAGTTCAAACCTTCTGCACTGCAGATACCTAAACCTTGGTCTGTTATGTTGATATTTCTTGAATTTAGTTGCCTTCAGAATACACAAACTGCCCTGACTTTCAAATATTATAGATATGGTTAAATATAAATGATGGTGTCTTACCCATTTAGAAGTGCACATTGTATCCTGTTGGATTGTCTGAGGATTACTTGTGGCTTTCTTACCATCCTGGTCTTGTTTCCAGGCTTACTATATAAGGAAGCAAAATATTGTAAACTATCCAACATTGTATTTTATTATATTGTACATATTTTAAGCCAAGGGAGGATGGATGTTTGTGATGTTTTCACCTCTCTGGACAGCTTTGTTCAGCAGTAACTGCCTCAGTACCTGTAGACTTTCCTTAGTTGGTATCAGCAGTGCTCCAACTGCTGAGCTTTCATAACTGCATTTTTACCTGATTTTCTGGTTGTGATTGAAGCATTCAATTACTTAACCAAATGTTGAATCCACTCATTTTAAACTTTCAGCTTTATCATTAGATTGTCTTTCAGTGTCATTAACCAAAAATATATGCAAAATGGAGCCTACTCAGACCTTCATGGAAATTTTTGACGTGGTGTTGAAGTCTTTATTCCCCATAGTGTGCCCCACTGCACATTCTTTAGTTTGTCTTACCTTGCTTTAGTTCATGTTTATTTTTTATGTAACACATTGCTTAATGATAAATTTATTTTCTTAAAGTGCTATTGATTAATGAGGTTGGCATTTTCATGACAGTAATGATTATTTAAGCATGGAAGAGACTATAGTATGTCACAGGACTTAAAAATTATCAAACCTTATGTATTTGTAAGATTTTACATGTTTCTAAAATTGGATGTTTACTGTTGCTTTATACAGAAAGAAAGAGCTAATTATAGGAGGGGTAAAAATCTTTGTTAAAGTGCATCCACAGCAGGATTCCTGTCAAACGTGTGGAAGCATTGGTGCCTGTACAAAAGGCACTGGTAAAAGTGAAGTATTGGGGGGACCTTTCTCTCAGTCCCTGAGAGAAATGCTGTCATACAGCTGGAGACTCAGTGTGCTTGGCTTCAGGCTGCAGCAGTAGCAGCCTGTGCCTTCTCTGTTCCTGCCTGCACTTCATCAGCTCTGCTCTGAAGGTGCCACAAGAGAATGCACATAAACCTCTGTAAAGATGGATTTGGGGGTGTGTTGCTATCAGGAATTCACTTATCTCCCTGTAACAGAGCTGATGTCTGGTGGTTGATGGGCTTTTTTGATGTTTCAGTGTTTGAGATCATCCTTGCATATCTAGAGAAGAGAGACTGGAAGGAGGCCTTTTTCAGTGTCCTGCCACAGAGGAAAGGGGCTGTTCCTTTGGGAGAAGCCAATGATTCATCCAAACAGGCTCTGTCTGGAAAAGAAGATGAAGACAATGACTCGGACAGCAACTAGGCTTCAGAATCAGATGATGGGAGAGATGAGACATGCAGTTCATGGGATGAAACTGGGACATGAAGTAGTTACACTTCAAAGACCATCTGCTGCCCGTATAATTCTGAACTGTCTCAGTGCTCAGTAGTCCCAGAGCTATTTCTGTGCATGAAGGGTAAACTTAAATACAGTTTTTTACCCTGAAACTTCAATATAATATCTTTAAAAAAAATAATAATGGCAAATGCACCATTTATTTTTTCCCAGGGAAGCCGTTTAATTTCATTTTCTTAGTTTTATTTTTTTATACATACCAAGTTGGGTGTGAATGCCAAGAGCATCAGTAGTTACTATTTAATGTGTATATTTCTGCTCAAAGTTCTCTTAAAAACAATGAATGACAAGTGTTCCTTTGACTCTAAAACCTGTACCACTAGTGCCTGCTGCAAAGTGTGCATGAACACTCTAAACAAAAATTCTGATTTTCCTGATCATCTCAACAGACAATCACAAGCAACTGCCTGATTTTGTATAGCATGTTTAGTTAGCTGGGGTCAGTAGGTGAAGTGTGAATGTGAGGTTAAGCCAGTGCTTTATACTTGAGCTTGAGTGGGATGGGTGCTAGCACAGTATCAAATCATGTGCCTTGGCTGGCATATGGTGCATTATCGCTATCTCTGGCTCTGTAGTTTCTGTGCCGGAGCACGAGGTGTAGCGATCTCTAAAAGGCGTCTCCAAAGCACAGCCACTCAGCAGGATCAGCCACACACAATCACATACAATCACACACGTGTGCACGCACAAATGCACCGATAGCTTCAGCAATAAGGGTCAACAGCAAAGAGGCAGGAAGGATCTTGCATAGGTTTCTACAGGTGCAGTTTATTGCTTCCACACTGAAGGGTTCTAGAAGCAAAGACCCAGAACAATGCAGGCTTAAGTACGGGAGTGGGGCTAGCACCAGGAACCAGTGGTGTGAGGGCATGGGGGCAGTACAAAGGGGGAGAATGGGGACCAAGGGACCACTCTGCAGAGGGTAGAGGCCAACTTTTCTGTGGCATGGAACATGGACTGTAGCAAGGGGGCGGGGCAGCCAGCAGCCAACCAGGGAAGCAGAAGTGGGATAGATTACCATAACAGAACAAAACGTTCTGGGAGAGGCTTCTTACCGTGACCTCGATAGAACTCTGGTACTAGGGACTGTCTTACCGAGAATCCTCTCTGTCCATTGTGTCACAGGCTAACTGGCCACCACCGTGCATCCTGAGGTGACACAATAACTTTAGATTATTTCTTAATTTTTTTAGCAAAATTTCTCACGCAGCCTCTGAACAACACCAGGAGCCAGGAACTCTTCCTCACAGGTCACTCAGATTCAGTATTCCTGTGTAATCACATGATCCTAATATGTGTTGTATTGTCTGTCAAATATTTTTCCTTTAAAAAAACAAATCATAATCTTAGTCTTGGTTGGATGTTCTGATTCATTTTATTCCTAACTGACTTCAGTGCTTTGGCAAAGTAGTGAAGTGGACATCCTGGAAGTGAGGCTTCACTTCAGCCCTGTGAACCTGCCCCATCCCTTTTTCTCCAGGAAGTAGCCAGGTAGCTGCAGTGCCTGAATAAGTGCAGCTCTCCCACGGGTTGGCTGTAGAGCATGAGGACACAGCATCCTAAGTGTTCCTCTCTGCTGAGCTGCAAGCAGAGGGCTGATTCAAGTATGGCTTGCTTTGTGCCCATTTTGCTTCCTCCCTTTGTTGTTACTGCTTTCAAGTGGAGACTACAAGTGGGATCCCTACATGTCCCTATGGTCTGTAAAGGGTTGGCAACCGTCTGGTTATGGCTTACACACTTAGTGCACTTCTCTCTACTTTTAAATGGCCAATAGAAAAGTTTCTTCTCTTAAAATGATAGATTGTGGATTGTTGCTGAAGTTCCATGGGAGCTTTTTGTAGGCTTTACAAACCTGTAATTGCTTTGTTGCAGAAACTAGACCAGCCTTTTCAAAAAAGCACTGCTGGTTGTATTTCTGTAACAAAAAAAAAGGCAGCATAAGTATACCCAGCATGTATTACACTGATTCTCTAACAGAAATGTGTAAAATTGCAATGAATTGCATCTTTACAGCTGAGGTTCTGCATGTTAATGCATGTAGCACCTATTAAACCTGATCTAAGACTACTCAGTCTGTCCACGGTTTCCTCAAGACCATACGTGTGCCTCATTTACTCAGGCTTGAGAGTCCAGGAGCAGATGGCTTAGACAAAGGGGACTTTTAGAGACATGCTGAAAGGGTTTCCAAAGCATCTTAAAACACAGCCTGTCTTAAAACTTCACCAGTGAAATTAGATAGACACACACACAGGTGTTTTTAAATTCAGCTGTTTAAATCTTTTGCTTACCTGTCTATGGAAAAATAGAAGAAAAACATGGTCTGGTATGTTGCTCTTTGAAGGCTGCTCATGCCAACTGCACAGTGGCACAAGATCTCGGTGGCTGCTGCCTGTTCATACACATTGCTTGTCTCACCCACCTGCTCTTGTCCCACATCACAAGAAGCATGGCCAGCAGCTCAAGTGAGGTGATCCTCCCACTCTGCTCTGGTGAGATCCCACCTGTAGTGCTGTGTCCAGAGCGGGGGCTCATGATATATGAAGCCCATGGACATGCTTGAGCAAGTCTAGAGGAGGGCCATGAAGATGCTCGGAGGGCTGGAGCACCTCACCTGCAAACAGGCTGGGAGATCTGGGGCTGTTCAGCCCAGGGGAAGGGAAAGCTCTGGGGAGACCTTACAGCACCTTCCAGTACCTGAAGGGGGCCTCCAGGAAAGCTAGAGAGGGACTTTTTACAAGGACAGATAGTGGTAAGACAAGGGGGAGTGGTTTTTAACTGACAGACGGTTTAGATTAGATATTAGGAAGAAATTCTTCATTGTGAGGATGAAGACTTAATTTTTTTTCATTTTGGATTTACATACTGTATACAAGTTATAGCACTGTTCGGCACTCTAGTGTTCTAGCTTGTGGCATGCTACTTAACAAAGCACATTTATTCTTAATTTTCAATCTACAGACCTGGCTGTTCTCAGTATTTTCAAGATGGTCACTTGCATATTTCAGGCATGGCCCACTAGTGCATTACACTGGAAGCAGAGATACATCACTGTACTGTTTTATAATAAGAAAAGACAAGGAATTTGTTTCTGATAACAGAAATATTTACATGCAGTGCTCTAGGGGCACTTCTTAAAGCAAGATCCTTCTTTGAACCAGCTTTAGTCATACAAAGTTAATGAAACTGAAGAAAAACACAGGGAAGTTCTCTGCTTCAGGCTGCTGTCCTCAGGGAAGATCAGCTCTGACATGCTTGTCTAACCAGGACTTACAGATCTTCCATGCAATTTGTTTCTGGGCCACCATGATGTTGAAGAACAGAACATCAAAAAGAGAAGTTGCGCAGGAGATCTAGAAGAACAGGATTGCTGTGTTTCACCACCAGGCGTCATTGCTGTGCTTAGGAAAGCTTTGGCTTTCATCACTAAGCTTTGTAAAGAACTATTGCCAGAACTATTGCTCAGCAATGCTGGGCAGAAGAATACACGCAGAGATCTTTAAACCTGTGTAGTAAAGCATTAAAAAGGCAATAAAGAAGGTATGGCTCAAGGAACCTAAAAAGAAAGAAACAGAAATAGGAAGGGGATATGGCAGAAAGTCAAACCTTCTGGCTGAAATGGGCAAACTTTCTTTTAGTTGCATGCAGTGGGGAGGTCACAGCAAGATGCCATAATTAATCCTGTTGGTTTTTTCCCTTCCCACTGAGCCTCAATCCCCTTGGTTCTGATTTCTGAAGTCAGGGACCCCAGCAGTGTTCATCTGCATCCATGTTGTGAAAACTTCCCAAACACTGCTGCAGGTTAGTCTACTTTCCCCCTTCTTGTCCATTTCCTGGATTCAGGTCAATTTGCCTTTGATTTGGTTTCCACATGTCCCATAATATATGCTCATTGACCCTATGTTTGCTCATGGAGCAGTAGTGTTTGATTCTAGACATGACTGCAAGAAGGGAATCTGAATTATTTGAGTGGAAAAGAGCCTTTCTAAATAGCCCCATCTCAGAGGCTTTTGGTCATGAAGTTGACAATGATGATGGTGAGTTTTGCAGTGCAAGCCGGTGTGCTGCACATGGGTGTAACTGTTCAAGGGGATCCACGCTGATGGTTATTCCAAAAACCTGTGTGCATGACAAGGCACATGAGCTCAGGGCAGTCTTGGGGCTATGTGGCTGTCAGCTGCAGGAATGCATGATGTGACATTCCTAAAATCCTTACAGCTTGAGGATAAGGTCTGGGAAGTTTGAAGAGTTCCAGTATTTCTTTGATTTAAACAGAACTTTTTATTGCTCAGGCTATGCTGTAGATCACACTGAAGATCACAGGTTCACTGCACCATTGTTGGTGTTGGTTCATATTATTGTAAAGTATCCGTTTATTCTGCAAGAGGGTTTTTAAATAAGCTATGAGTAAGCACACATTCTTCTTGTCCTAAGTTATTCTGAAAAGCAGAGATGGACTTCAGAATGACTTCCAAATCTAAAGCTGAATAAAGTTTGTCCCATCTTTGAAATATGTCCCTTCATTGTCTGTCTTCCAAGAAGGTGTCTGTGTTAGCTGGAACAACAGCATCTACTACTGACAATACTAAAGCTAAATAATAAAGTGTTTGATTCATATTCATTCCCTTTTGCTGTATTTTTACTTCAAGTAGTGTAAGATGTGCTTTTTTTTCTTCTTGTTTGGCTGACAGGAGCCAGAGAGCAATGAAAACTGATAGTTGTGCAGACCTTCCAGCCTTGGTGCCATGAAAACCATAGGACAGATAAAAACTCAAAGCAAGGACAAGAAGCAGAGATGAAACAAAGCCCAAAGCAAGAACAAGAGGCAAACACAGAAAGAATAGGATGCCATGATGTGAGCCTCTGGTGCAAAAGGATGATTAGCCAGGACACTGCTGTTGGAAGAGGGCATCTGCAAGGACTTGTTAGTGTTGCTGTGTGAATGGGGCAGGGGGGTTTGAGTCTATGGATTTGCCCAGAAGTAGTAAACTATAAAATGCTGGTAACTTGTACTGGCTTTGCTTGCTACATCCAGTAGAGTCTGTGCCTCTTCAATCCCCACATTTGGCTGTGATTTTCAGAGGAAGAAAAGGCATTATTTATTATTATTTATTTTCTAAAAGTAAGAAAAGGCATTATTTAAAAAAGGGGTGTTGATACTTGAATGAGTACTCTCATTGGATATTATTTACCCCTTCAAATTCTTCTAATACTTCCTCTAAACCCACAAACTTTTAGAACAACTGTTTTGCTAATTTGTACCTTCCACCTTTGGCTTTTCTTCAGCTTACTAAAATGAGTAAGGTGTTGCCCCGTGAGCAGTTGATTTATTTCCTGTGTGTTTGGAAAGATGTTTATTTCTGTATGTCTTTGTTCATGTTCTCACAAAAGTGGATGTCATCCCATATGTGCTTAATTCAGCTCCATTGCCTTGTCACGCACATTTGTACAATCTTCAGATATGATCCCTAAGCTTTTTGAAGGGCATAACCTGCTCTGCCATCTAGTTCTGAATCTTACCTGCTGCTCAATCTCTCTGCCTCAATACTAATGAGCACTTGCAGGGTTTTGTGTACCTAATCTTTTGGACATCCTTAAACGTGCAGGTGGAAAAATACAAAGGGTTTGGAGCAGTCACAGCTTCTATACTTTGTAGGGTGGGACTTCAGAGATGTTGTCTTTTTTTTCCTATCTTCTACTAACATGTGTGTCCCAGAGCTTTTGGATTACCAAGTTCTTCAGAAGTGACTCATAAAAGAGTAAGTTGGAAATTGCTATCACACAGTAGGAAGAAATGCTGGATTTTCAATTTAAACACCCTCCAGAAGGCTTATTTATCTTAACAGCTAAGTCACTGTCTGAAAGAAAGAAATATACCTTGCTAAGCTTAAAAATCAACATGGTAGATAAGGAAAAAGTAACCTATTTTTAAAAATGCTAAAGTTTTAGCTAAAGCTAATATACATTTTATTATTTTTAGGACAGAATGTGTAGCGTCAGTAAAATCTGTGATGCATAACTGCCCTTAAAAGCTTTTTTTCTCTCTAAGGAGTTAGGTCACTCGAGCTGTGATTAAAATAGTCTCCTGTTAAATAGAGCCAGGTCCACTGCAGAACTTATTTTCCATTAAAAGAAAGCTGTTTAGAAAGCACTAACTCTTCACCTGGAGCCAACATCATGCATTGCTTCAGGAAAGCAAGCAATGCAAGGCTGCTCAGCCTTGGCAGGAGTAAGGAGTGGGAAGCAGGCTATGCTGTCTGTGAAGTGGCAGTGAAGAACCACTTTCCACTACAAGTGCCCTGTAGTCAGAAACTGTAGCTGTGGCTGCAAACATGGCCACTGATTCATAACATAATAAGGTACAGTCCCCAAGTGAAGATAACTTGGAGTTGCAAGAACAGGCCTTTGCCCACAGCTTCTAACTTCTCTTGTGTGCAAGCTCACCAGCCACGTACACCTCCAACATGTTCTTTGTCTTCAGCCTCTGACACATATTTCACTGGAATCTGCTGAGGTTAATAAATCACTGGAGAGTGAATATTAGTGCATCATGTTCAGTTGAATAAAGTGAGATTAAAAAAAATTAAAGAAATTATGTATCATATTTCCATAGAGTTACATAGAATTCCATAGAATCTATCCTGCATTGGAAGCGACCTGCATCAATGTCCAACTTGTGGCCCTGCACAGGGCAGCCCCAAGAGTCGCCCTGTGCATAAGAACGTTGTCCAAACCCTTCTTGAACTCTCCCAGGCTGGTGCTGTGACCACTGCCCTGGGGAGTCTGTGCCAGTGCTCAACACCCTTTGGGTGAAAACCTTTCTCCTAATACTCAACCTAAACCTCCCCTGACACACCTTCATGCTATCCCCTTGGGTTATGTCACTGGTCACAAGAAAGAAGAGATTTTAATTGCATAAGAAGGAATACAGCATGTAGGTAAACATAAAGAAAAAATATTTTCATTGTGAACAGCCTAAAAGTGGAGAGGCTTAGGGATCAGCTAAGTATTCTCTGGCAAAGGATTGAGCCAGGGGGCCTGTGCAAGCAAGTTGTAAAGGGGCGGGACTGTGGTTTCCCTGCATGCCAGGGCCACTGTATGCCCTGAGCTGGAGCCTCACCCTCACTTATCTTTAGGAATCCAGCAAAGCAAGGTAAATAAAACAGCTTCTGCAACATGGTTATGCAAGTCCACTGGTGCTTCACTGGAACCGTGTGCAGTCTTCTTTTGTTGTCACTTCCCTAAAGACCATGATGCCTATCCCTGCACAGGCTGCAGACAGGATCCACTGTCTCATCCAGTGTTCTCAGCTGGAGCCACTTACTTGGGCCGAAGGACATGGTTTCCAGATAGCCTCAGCTCCATCCATTTTCAGAAAAAAGAAAAAAAAAAAAAAAAGGGAAAAAGGTGATGGCCTTGATATGCATATAGCTAAAGATTTGCAGAAAGTTTTGAGGGGAAAGGAAACATAAAGGGATATGAGAAATAAACCACTAAGGAAAGGGATGGGAACTTTAGAATAATCATAGAATCATTAAGGTAGGAAAAGACCTTTAAAATCATCAAGTACAAAAGAAGGGAAGAAAGGAAAAAGATAAATATCAGGGAATAGAGTGGACTAGAAATACTTCATTCTGCTACAAGTTATTCTAGGAAGTGCAAATCACTAGGTCTTACCTCCTGAGAGGAATAGAGAGCTTTGGCTGGAACTCAGGAGAAAAGGGAGAGTTTATGGCCTTTGGAAGAAAGGGCTGGGAGCTCAGGAGGATCACAAGGATGTTTTGAGTTTTTGCAGGGAGAAAATTAGAAGGGACAAAGCCCAACTAGAATTTAATCTGGTTACTCCCATTTAAAAATATATATATATCTATAAATACATTAACAGGAGCAAAGCCCCATCATGTGCAATGGTGACTTGGGAAGACAAATGCCATCAGTCTAAATGTCCACACCTTCCTCTTTTTTCCCCCCACTTTATATGTCATGTGGTCTGGGATAGCGCTTTGGTCAGTTTGGGTCAGCTATCTGGGCTGCGTCTCCTCCCAACCTCCCAACTTCCTCACCAGTGTGGCCATATAAAATGCAGAAAAGTATTGGCTCTGTAAACCATGCTCAGCAGTAACAAAAACATCCCTACATTATCAGTCCTGAGTTCAGCACAAATCTAAAACCCAGTCTCAAACCAGCAACTGCAAAGAAAGCGAACTCTGCCCCAGACAAAACCAGCACAGAAGTTCAACAAGGCCAGGTGCCAAGTCCTGCCTTGGTAACAACAACCCCAGGCAGCACTATGGGAAAAGCTGTCCGGAGGAAAAGGACCTGAGCGTGCTGGTTGACAGTGGCTGGACATGAGCCAGTGCATGCTCAGGTGGCCAAGAAGGCAAATGGCATCCTGGCCTGGATCAGCAATAGTGCAGTCAGCACAACTAGGGAAGAGAAGAATTTCTTCTGGAATTAATTACAGTCATACAGGTAAACATGAAAAAGTGCTATACTTAGTAATTACTAGTCAGATTATATGCAGCATTTTATCTCTTTTTTACTTGTTTCTGAAGGAAAAATCTTGATTTCCGAATGCTGGGCATAATATAAAAATAGATGAGGCTTGAAGTCCCCAGGAAAGGCAGTGCTGACCTCCACTCAATCCCTTGCACCAGCACATAGTGCCAAGAGAGAGCAAATGTGTGGGCATGTGAGCAGTGATGGGGGCTTGTGCTTGCAGGTGTTGATGGAACCAATGGGTCAGGCACTCACAGATCAAGCAGGGTAGTAAGCACGTAGTAAGAAACACATTCTGTCACAGCATTTCTCACTTACTAATTTTTGTTTTCCCATCAGCATGATTGGCACAGTGTCCTTGGACACAGTGAAGTGACAGCCATTCCAAAAGATTAATGAGTAGCTGGACTGTAAAACTAAGAACTCAGGAGCAGGTACAGCTGCAGCCGCACAGTCAGTGTATGTTTCCGAAGCAGCTTGCACAATCCCATGTTTTAATACATGAGCTGGGCTGTTATAACTGTCACCAGAGTTCATCAGCAAAGCCTTCACGTTCTCACTGTGTCCCTGCCGCTGTGAATTTAAGAACCACTCTCCCCTTTCCTCTTTGCACCTACAGTGCCACAGAGAGCAGTGGGTTTGGAGAGCAGCTCTCAGGGAAGCGGAAGAAAGAAATAGCTTCCAGCCGGGGCTGTTGCTTTGTCCCGTGGTATTGAGGGCAGCCACAGGTGGGCTGCAAAAAAGGGTAGGAAAGAGCATGACAGAGGAATCAAGAAGACAGAAGCAGTGAAAGAGTGAGGTTTCATCAGATACGTGGCTTACTCTGATTCTAGAGCTCTTTCTGATTAAGGGGTGGGACTCTTGAGCTGGGAGGCTTGGCTAAAAGAGCAGTCCACTTGCAAGAGCACTTCACACAACCTGCTCCCAGTGTGCTGGAGAGGACTTGTGGTACCAGCTGCTCTGGGGCTGACTGAGTTCTTGGTGCAAGAAACCAGCAGTGGCAAGATTTGAAACAGGCACACCAGCCAACATGAGCACAGCAGGCAAAGTAAGCAACAGCTTGTATTAGGAAAGTTTCTTTGCTGCAGCTGAGCAATGCATTTTTGAATGTGAATTCTTTGTGGGGGACACCATAAATCTTGATGGTATAGCAGAGATTAGAGTTTAGGATGAAGCTGGTACAGAAGATCTGCTTTTATTTGCAGGCTGCTGTACTTTCCTTGGAAATGGTTGTTAACTCTTCAAGGCAATAGTTTATTTGAAGCAAGACAAGATAAAAGTACCAGAATAAGAATAATATCCCCTCTGGGTTAGCAAACTATTTTTACTCTCTGATTGGATAGTTTAAAATATGATAGAATGTATTAAGTGTTTAGATTTATGTATTTATCTGCTCTACCAGTTTCCATTCTGTATTAAACTACAGTAGTTTAAACTATTTTTAGTTTATTTATAATTCATATCAGCTCATTTTTCTTAAAAAAAAAGACACACTTAACATTGTTTTAAGTTTTGGGGTGAATTGTGCTGACTTTAGGACAGTCATTAAATTTGAATATGTGTATAACAAGTCTCAAACTTTAGTTAATGAAGACCAGAAGTAAATTTTGCATGCAATGCGATACTGAGCTGGAATTGAAGTGAGTAGTTACATCTTTGCTAGAAATTAGATGACAAGAGAGATGGAGGTTAATACCAGTACATGTTCTTTCTTGCACTACTGGCGAGATGCTAACATACACCCAGGGACCTGCAAGAGGGGTTAAGGGACAAGAAACTAGAAATGGAAAAAAACTGAAAGCATGTACCTTGCCGGAATGTGCCTTAAGAAAGTACCAGGATCATCGGCTGTTACTGTCAGCTGTCTTCACTATGGTAAAACCAAACAGAACAACAGACAGGAAAAAAAAAATACTCTCTTTATCTCTGAGTTACTGCAAGTGCAAAATTAATTGTAGCTCACTTGTAGGTAAATTCGCCAGGTTCAGTCCTCTACTCAGCATTGAACAGAGCATGGTAAATGAAGTGATGTGATGTAACTTAACTGCCTTGATTTCACTGTGTTTATCTTGGAATAACATGGGTGTTACAGTGCAGTTTATGTAACCAAGAAGCATAGTCCTTGTGTCCTGTACAAGGGTGTGTTTCTACACCTGCCCTGCTCTGCCACAGTAACTTGCATGGCTGGCAGAACATATGAGCAGAGTGAAAAACTGTTAAGCCGGTGCTTGTCTTAGCATATGAAGTGGGTGATAGTGTGCTGATGCTGAATCTTTGGGATCCTGTTGCAATCAGTAAAAGCTCACGGAGACTAAACAATACACAGTCACCTAATGTTGAATTGCAGGAGAGATTTGTTTGTTCTCGGCAATCTACCTTTGGCCACTACATGTGCTTTGCATGTGCAAGTCATGTACTCATCACTGTGCTATGTGCTATTTATGTATAAATACATAAATGGCCTCTTTTTTAAAAAAAGTAAGTGTCCTGGAAAATGGTGCCCTTTGAAATGTGACCTTTGACCACACTCATGAACTTTTCACAAATCACACTTGCATCTAAACATTAAATGTAAATTTAGTGCAAGTATCTCTTGAGGCAGTTTTTTTTCAAAGCTGTCCTGGTTTGAGACAAATTTAGAGAAAAATATCCAAAATTAACATATTCTCTAATAGAAGGCAGATTTCAGCAGCCCCTCCCTTAACAGTTTGGGGAAAAAAAATTCCTTGGAGGAAAGTGAAAAAAACCCTATTTATTTAACAAGCAGGGTGCACACAGGCACAGAAAAGAGTGAATAATGTTAAATAATAAAACTTCTTGCTGTGGAGAAGAAACCTGGGTAGATTTCAGAGTCCTTTGTGTGGATGTGGCTCTGCCCTCTCTGGAGCTGGGGTTCAGCATGGGCCCCTCTGGGCCACAGTGTGGGGCCTGCCGGTGATGTTGTTCCAGACTGGAGCAGAAAAGTCCCAAGAAAAGTTGTTGCCTCAGCTAGCAGGCTAGCTAAAAAGCAAAGACTTTTAACTCTCCATCTCTCTCCTGAGAAAAGGAGCCAAGAGCCGGGAAAAAAGCAGGAAGGTGCTTTCCTCAGCTCTGTAGCAGCAGGAATGCAGGGGAGTGTGTGTGTCCTTGAGCAGAAACTGCTCTGAAAAATTCACCTGGCTTCTCTCCCCGCTCTCCTGAGAAACAGTTCAAAGACACAGGAAGGCACTGGATTCATGTCTGGCATAGGGCAGACGATAGGGAATACAGTATCACACAGACACCCCAGGACAAAAGCATTGTGCCCATCCCACTCTGTGTCTAGATGCCGAAAGTCCACTATTTTATTTCATATGTTTAGTGTTTCCTAGTAATTATTTCCTTTTTTACCAGTTTTCAGTTTGTGGATAATCAGACATTATTTCTACTACTTCAAAAGCCTTTGATACTAAAAGTTTGTTTGTTTGTTGTTTTCCCCTGCGAATTTTGCAGCACACCAATGTTAAGTTGTCCTAGTCACAGGCTAAATATGCATGTGCTAAACTTCTTGCATCATGGACTTGATTCCCCTCCATTTCCTTCTCAAGATAATGCCACCTGAACACTTGCAGACTATAGACTCAACAGAGTGACTGAGGACTTTATAATGTGTTACTCAGGAAAATAATTTTTCAGGGTCTGGGGCTGTTTAAAGAAGTGGGATGAGATCTTTAAACACCTCCATGGAAGAACAGCAGTTATGGGGACAGAGAGGTCCCACTGCTTTTGAATACGCTAGGGTTGAGCTTGCAGGGAAGAAACCTGTTTGAGAGCCTGGGATGAGGTGTGGACAATGCTCCTCTCTTTTCTGAGGCATTTTTCTCTCAGGGGCAGCTGGCCAGAGGAGCCCTAAAGCCTGTCAGTACCAGGACAAAGCCTGAAGAGTGAATGGACAAACTTTAATCTAACAGACAAAAAAAAAAGCTGTCTTGGAGAGTTGGGATAGTAACCCCACCTGAGTTAAATATCCCTTCTGAGAAGGAGGGTACCTTAGCATGGATAATATGCACTGAAGGGACTGTTTAAGATTACCTCAGCAGAGCGGTACATCGGTTTGCAGAGGTGTCCTTTCAGCCATCACCTCATGGCTGAACTTGGGCCCTACTAGAATGTTCATAAATCTGTTCTAGGCTCTGAATTCCATTTTAGCGATTTCAGTTCCCAACACAGGCAGTTCTAGGCAATATAGACTTTATCACAGCCTGAGAAGTGACATTATTTAGTGTGCCATCTTTAAGAAAATACAAATATAGACAAGTAATTCAACACCGCAAAAGAAATCCACCAAGGAAGTTAGCAAAGAAGCAATGAGAATGGGTAAGGCATCCTGTTATCCTAGGAGACTATTACACATGCAGCTGAAAACTTGATGTGACAGAAATATGAGCAAAGTCAGACATGATCTTCGTGGGTGAAAAAAATAGGCTTACACTGACCTTTGGTGTTGACTTTTTGGTTGTTTTGTTGGGAGTTTTTTCCCTGTAGTTTTCACTCTCTTCTCCACAAATATGAGCAGGAGCTTCACATGCAGAAACAGAAGAATCTGTCTGTGTGATGACTTGAAAATGCAAGTGCCATTCCCATTTTCTTTGCTCTGTTTGCAGGTTATTAAATGCAAGGCAGCAGTGCTGTGGGAAGCCAATAAACCGCTCAGTATTGAGGAAGTGGAAGTTGCTCCACCAAAAGAACATGAAGTTCGCATAAAGGTACTAAAATAAAATTTTAAACTCCTGTGACTTATATCTTAAGTCACACAACCAAACCTGTTTTACCTGTAGATTTATTGTGTGCATATTGGATTTTGGAGGGGAGCAAGTGGCTTCTCCAAATGTAGAATACAATTTCACTTCCGCATATGACATGACATCATTAAATGCAGAAATATTCTTGTCTTTCCTGTAAATCAGATCATGGCCACTGGGATCTGTCGCTCAGATGACCATGTGATAACTGGTGCACTGGTTATGCCTTTTCCAATAATTCTTGGGCATGAAGCAGCTGGTGTTGTGGAGAGTGTTGGGCAAGGAGTGACTTTGATCAAACCAGGTATGAAACCAGCAATGGAAACAAACCCTGTGCTAAGTTTCCATACTCCTCCTTAGGTCAAAGATTATTACAGTCATAAATATCTTTATTGCACAGGAAAATATTCCAATTTCAATTTTTTCAAGAATACCTCAAAGGATATAAACCTGCTGTTGACGCCTTTCTGTGTTCCCAATATTTACTTTCAGATTTTCTACTCAATTTCTTTTGGTTTTGGCAAAAACATCTGCAGTTTGCTTTCCACATACATAGTGCTTTTCCTGTCATGGGACTAAGAATGTAGAGTCTTTGCTGTTGTTCATATGAAATCAGGCATTAGCTGCAGGTTCTTTGAACACCATTTATACAGCTCACCTTTCTCAAGAATAAGGCAAAGCAAAGCGCTACACAATAAAGCACTTTCATTTAATTCTCCTAACACCTAAATAATCCATTGACTCCAGTAGACCAAAGCTTAGGTCTTTCAAAAGCATCAGGACAAACAGGGGTGCCCACCCTGCTGCAGGCTTTGCATGTGGGCAGCACCAGTGCAGGTGAGGCAACACTGCTGGCTGAGTTGCTCTGAGGATGCTCATCTGGACCAGCTGCTCCTCTCCCTACGTTCTCTTTGAACCACAGTGCATAGATAATGAAAGATGACAATTTTCAGCCAACTACCACAAGATGAGATGCAATTCCTGTACACTTTTATAGGACTGAAAAAATTCTAACAAGGACAAAATTTTAGGAGAAAACACACAGTGAAAAAAAAATTACACAGAATCTCTCAATTTCCAGGCAGTTTGTTACAATAGCTGAGTAGGTCACTTTTAACATCTCTGTACTTCCAGTGTCTTTGTTCATACTGACAAGTAGATTGGTATGTATAAAGAAAGATATTTATTACAGATTTCTGCTTTAACTCCAAACAAAGTGCATATTGCAAATTGCAGTGATAGCTCTAGCTGCTTTCTCTCGTGTCGGTTCATAAATCTCTTTGTTGTCTAGTTCTAGCTGCCCCATATTTCCAGGTGAGCTGAAATAGCAGGCCTGAACACATATATGCACAGAATCCCATTTCTCAGATGTTGCTTAATTTATATCTCCAAGTTATGAAAAAAGGCTTCAACTTGTGCAATCACATTTCTCAGATATTGCTTAATTTACACCTCCAAGTTATGAAAAAAGACTTCAACCTGTGCAACATTTCTTTAGAAAAATGATTACTAAGCCCATGTCACAGTTCTAAGTTAACTCAGGGTTGAGGCAGTGGGGGCATTTAATGTTCTGCTGGCATTTTTCATTTTTTTAGTGGAAATCAAAAATTTCCCGTGACTTTCAATGTGTCAAGGATTAGCCACATTTTAAAACTGACAAATCATAAACTGATCTGTATTAGGAAATACCTGTTTAGAGATTATTAGGTATTTACCATATATCATTGCTGTGGAAATTGCATAGGAGTAAAAAATTGCACTGGGAAGCTATGTGCTACTTTGTTAATCACATAATTGTGCTAGAGAATTAGAGATGCTGGCATAGCTTGTGTGTGCCACTGCTTCTCAGACAAATATTTTACTTACCTTTACTCAGAGAAGGTAAGAAGGCTGCTATATAGCAAAGATGCTCAAAAGGACTGGCAAATTAATGCTTAATTCCCCATTCTTTGTAGGCACAGCTTACAGCCCTGTTATCTTGGCACTCAAATCTGCTGTTTTAGTGGATGTCAATTTTTATCTCAATTTCTTTACTAAAAGAAGGTGTATGGCTACCTTCTCTTTACACAGGAGATGCAATAAACTGCTGAGCAAGTACTTCAGAAGTGTCAGTAGATAACATGGTTTTATGACATAGGTTGGACTCAGTTCTGTGGAAAGACACTGGGAATTTTGCATATCAAAATTACTTGTCATAACTTTGCCCTAATTATGTCCTTTATATAAAAACACAGAGATGGTTCACTGCAGCAGAAGAAAATAAAACCATCACTGTACTCCTAGTCCACATTTGCCTGGGGATTAAATACACTTTCTTCATGTTTTTACCTGCATGCTTCTTGTTTGACTTTTTTAATCCCCTGTCATTACTGTTTTATTTCTAGGAGACAAGGTTATTCCACTCTTTGTTCCACAGTGTGGGGAGTGCAAGAGTTGCTTAAACACCAAGAGTAACCTGTGCAGTAAAACTGAGTGAGTTTTCCTGGATTACTTACAACCCTAATTAGATCTTACTTCATACAAAACTGATTACACACAACAAATTTTACTTGCTGTTATTTCTGGTCATCTTTCAAACAGCCTTGGTACAAGCGCTGGATTAATGCCTGATGGTACCACTAGATTCACTTGTAAAGGAAAAGCAATTCACCATTTTATTGGTACAAGTACCTTCACAGAATACACGGTAGTGCATGAATCTGCTGTGGCCAAAATCGATTCTGCGGCTCCTGTGGACAAAGTTTGTCTAATTGGCTGTGGATTTTCAACTGGTTACGGGGCTGCTCTGCAGACTGCCAAGGTAAATATTGTGGTAGGTGTTTCTGATATTTTATGGGGTCTGTTCAAGATTGTGTGGCCTGCAAGTGGATCATCAGCATGGCAGCCAGGAAGTATAGACTCTGTTTAGTTCAGTGTGGAAAGAAGACACTAATTCTTTGCATACTTCAGGTTCTGTCTCTAGGGTACTCAGAAGTCTTCAATTCAAAATCCAGTAAACTACCTATTACCATCTATAAAGTTTTCCCTCATAGCTTCATCACCCCTAGAAAAATGTTACAACAGAGTTCATTGTAACTGAAGTCTAGAAATACATAGAAGCCTGTATTTGCAACACTCAATTTGTAGCAACTCATGAATGTGACTTTTAGAGTTGGCGCTGTCTACAGTGGAGTGACAAAGCATCATTAAAAAAAAAAAAAAGGTGTGTCTAAACCTGAAGCTGAGACATATAATGAAAACCTGGTCTCAGAAATGTATTTTAGGGACAATTTCTCTTAGTCACATGTAGCATTATAACAGTATAGTTGGCTACTGCACTAGCAGGTATGCATGTGCAAATTCCTTCTCAATAAGTAATCTCTAAATTGCAAGAAGTGGCTTAAGTGAAATCAGGTTAATAATGAGGAAATGCATGGTAATTTCCCTAGCCTGTAAAAATATGCCATGTTTATGTGGTTATTATTATAGGTGGAACCAGGCTCCACCTGTGCTGTCTTTGGCCTGGGAGGAGTTGGCCTCTCCGTTGTCATAGGCTGTAAGGTGGCTGGAGCTTCCCGCATCATTGCCGTGGACATCAATAGCGACAAGTTTGCCAAGGCCAAGGAGCTGGGAGCCACCGACTGCATCAACCCTAAAGATTTCGATAAGCCCATCCATGAAGTGTTGATGGAAATGACCGGGCAGGGCGTGGACTACTCCTTTGAGGTCATTGGCCGTGTGGATACCATGGTATGCAACCAAAAGATGGGGTGACACAAGGCATTAGCTCGTTAGCATTCTCTCCACCAAGCCAGCAAGCACCAAGGAGGAGGAGCTGGGAGCCACTGGCAGAGTACTGAGCGAACTTCAAACCTGTTAAGTCCAGCTATTGGCCACTGAGATGCAGGGACAGAAGCATGCTCAGGAATTTATGAAAGAGAACATCACTGTAGTGCCCTGGCCTAACCAGGGTGGCTACATTTCATATTGCCCATTATCTGCTCTCCAACAGTGGCTTATCACTAATGGCTTAGACAAAATGGGGGAGGACAGCAAAGCCAGGACATACCTAACCAATGAGAGCAGATACAACGGTGTGAGCAGAACAGCGGACATTTTTTGATGTGGTTTCAAAAAATTAATTTTGTGGTTACAAAAAATGAATTGCAAGCAGAGTCCTGAGAGGAGGAGATGGAGTTCAAACTTCTGTGCCCCAAAGATAAATCTTGCCTGACTCTGGGTGTCCCTCTGTTTCTAATGCAGACTGCAGCCTTGGCCTGTTGCCAGTATAACTACGGAGTCAGTGTGATTGTAGGAGTGCCCCCTACAAAACAAAACATCACTTTTGATCCTATGCTTCTCTTCACTGGTCGCAGCTGGAAAGGCTCTGTCTTTGGAGGTAAGACTTGGAAAGATGTGATTTAACGGGCTTGGGAAATTTGTAAATCATCTTGAATGAAATAGGCTATATCAAATTCATTGCTTACACTGTCTTATTGGAAGAAATAGTGATGGCTATTTTGCTGGCAAAGAAGTTCAAAGTGAATTAATTATGGGAACTGTTAGTTAATGGCAAGAGAAGGAAGAAAAAAACAGAAAGGGGGGAGGGGGAAGAAAGAGAAGATAAAGAGAAAGGAAGACATAAAAAGACAGAAAATAGAGAAAAATAGGGAGGAAAGAAGAGGGGAAAATGAGAAAAAAAGGAGAAGCAAAAGAAGAGAAAAAGAAAAGAGGGAGAGGAGAGCAGAAGGAGGAAGAAAGATAAAAATAAAGAGGAGGAGAAAAGGTAAGGAGAGGGATAAGAGGAGATAAAGGATAGAAGATAAAGGAAGAAAAAAGAGAAAATCATAAAGAGGGAGAGAGGACAGAGGGAGGGGAGAAAAAGAGCAAGTGCAAAAAGGAGAATGAGAGGAAGAGAAAGAGAGGGAGAGCCAGCAGGAGAGATGGAGAGTCAGGACTGTAAAAGACATCAGTGGTTATACCCAGCTGATTTCCACATAGGTCAGACCCCAGCTAACCCTGGCCAGCTGATGGCAGTCCCTTCCCATTCCTTCTCTTTTTGGAGCTCTCCCAGCAGTCCCACACTCAGCAAGTTCTAGCTCACTCAACACAAAGCTGATGGCCACAGAAAACTTGTTTCCAACAAAAGGTTTTCTCACTCGTAACCAGTTCCTCCCATGTATTCAAAAGGCACCTGAATAAAACAGCAGAAACAAATCAGGTTCCTCTGGAAAGGGTATGCTACTATTTATGACAGATTTATCTGGTGGTGCTTGTAGGAAGAGAGACATATCCCCTACCCACTCCCCAATTTTGAGCAGACAATCGAGTTTCCACTTACCAACATGGATGTCAGCACTCTGGCTTTTGTATGAAATGTGATTAAGTTGAAACAGTATTTAATGTGGGGGTAAGTTTGGATTCTGTAAAGACTGAGATTTGTACTGGTCTTCTGCTGCATTTGTGATATGTGGAATAGCTGCACTTTGTCCCATGTGTTTCCTGCTGGCACTCTGTGTTACAAAGGTAAAGCCATGCTGCAACATTTCATTCTGTTACTCTGCTATAGAAAGTTTATCTAAAAACTTAAGATGCCCTGGGTTTTGTGCATTTTCAAAAGCATTTAATATCATTATGCATTGTCTGTGGGTTTTCTTTTTCAGGCTGGAAGAGTAAAGATGCAGTTCCTAAACTGGTTGCTGACTACATGAAGAAAAAGTTTGTTCTGGATCCATTAATAACTCACACACTTCCCTGGACAAAGATCAATGAAGGATTTGATCTTCTAAGGACAGGAAAGAGGTAAACATTGTTTCATTGTAAAGGTTCTACATAAATAACCTAAAGGAGATGTATGGTAAGACAAAGTCTGACTTCTGGTAGGGAATGGGGAAGGCAGGCCACCATGGCCCTTAATCCCTCCCAGTGTATTCCCATGAGTTGCAGCTGGAGTAATAAAGACAGCAAATCTTCAACTTTTGAAATGCAGTGGGCCCTTGCAGAGAAACTTTCCTTGCAGAGGAACTTTCAGACTCTAGTTGGAGCAAAGACACTGGCTGGCAAAGGGAGAAAAGACTACACAACTGAGGAAGTCTCTTCCCAGTACCCACTGAAAAAATAAAAGCACACAACCAAGGGAGCATGGGAGTGCCAAGCTGTAGAGTGTCAGGAGTTAGCTACATCATATTCCAAGAAACATTTCAGGATGAGGAGCAGGAACACAGAAATAGCCTGTTCCTCTTGAGAGTTAGGTAACAGTCTCAGTCCAACTGGTCCTAGTCACTGGGTACTTTCTTGAACTTCAGAGCTTTAAAAAAGGGAAAATTGGTATATACACATTGCAAACTCAGAATTTAGATCTTGTGCTTTCCTCAAAAAAAGTGAAAATTCAGGTCAGACTTGACTTTTACAGGGTATTGAAATGGGAAATATTTGTTGATAGAGACATTTGGCGAGATTCCCCATGGGAACTGAAAATTGTCCCTGGCAGAAGTAGGAAATGCATTCGTATATCTCAGTGTGTGGGGGGACCTTTTCTGAAAGTTCTAGATGTTTATAACTTACAGAGGCTGGAGAATTACATTCATGTTTTCTTTTAATTGCCATTTGCTAGCAGTAATTTAAGGTGTTGCTTGCTCTGAATATAAAAAGCAAGTAACAGGAGAATTTCAAGCCCTGAAGTTTGTTCTCGGGTTTTAACGACACAGCATACTCTTCATTTTTTGACTGTCCTTATTTTATATAGACTATAAATGTTAGTTTTAGTTCTTAGCATAACAAATGGGAAAGTGATGAGGACAGAGATGCCATCAGCTTTGCTAGGTTACTGACAGTCAGCCTGGAGATGAAGGCACATTGCAGCTGATCATTTTTATGGAGTATAATACTTCAGTGTTGCAGGGCAGAATAAGCTGTACCAGTTACCCTGTAATAGGAAGGATGAGTCTAAGCCCCTCTCTGAGGAACTTCTCAGGCTGTAGCTGGTAATTAATTACTAGGAGCCCTGGGCTTCATCAGTGAAGGCTTTGCAGTCTTCTGTGAATTTTGTTCTCTACATCTGCAGCAAAATTTGCACATCTTCTCTGTCATTTGCTGCAAGCTGGGGCAAGGGGCAGGCAGGGAGGGAGTACTCTGTTTGGCAGCAATAGCCCAGATTATCAGAGAAAACAGCAGTGTTCTGCTGATGTTAGCCATGGGGATTTTCTAGGCATTAACTTGTCATTTTATATTGCAGTATCCGCACTGTCCTGATGTTTTAGGATTCCCAGATGTTAAGCAGCAGATGGCACTACAAACTTCACCATCCTCCAATACAACTTATATGAAATGCAAACCAAGACTTTCCTGAAAGATCAACCACTACCCTTGAATAAAAGGATCAAGCTCAAACGCCACATGTCAAGCACAGCATTTATAAATGAAACAATCTTTTTCCTTCCGTCTCCTCATTCTTGTTTTAAATCCTTCATATTGTGCTGCAATTTTTAAAATAGCCAGTGATGAATCATGGGTGCTATAAAAAGTTTGGATTTTTTAAAATTACTTATAATACACAATATTTTAATAGAATAAAAATGAAGGAAACTGTTTCTTTGGGCTTCCGTAACACTGCAAGCTTAAGAAATTTGTACATGCAGCTCAGCACAGTAAAACTCTATGTTAGAACTGTGTATCCATCCTGAATGACTGTATCATTCCAGTGCCTAATAGGCAAGGAATGATACAGCAGAAATTAAAATATATGGTGACCACGTGTTTGAATTAATAATTTCAGTAAATGATATTTAAGTTAATCATAGACTAAGGTACTGGAGAATGTCTCACCACTTGGTATTTTACCAGATTAACACTCCCAAACATTTTATGTAAAACTGATGTGTCATTGTTCTGTGTTGGGGTTTATATTTGGTGTTTTGAGGTTTTTACCTTTATGTCTCTTTTTGGGGGTTGTTTTAGTTGTTGATCAGTATGGTTTTAGACCTTTGGCCAATTTATACAAGTGTCTCTGATTGGGAAGCAATGTGGAGAAATATGAATGTGCATCAAGTACTGGTTTTTGTTTCCATTATACAAAGAGGAGGCTTCTTAATTTCTTAAGTATGAATACAGAATAAATGGGAAGAAACAGTTTGCTGGTAGCAGTTTGCAACAACTCAAACATAAAGCATCTTACTATTTTCTGAATTTGCAATGTGGAAAGAGGAATAGGCTATTTCTGTCTTGGGAAATATGGTCAACATTGGCATATCTTCAGCATGGACCAGTAAGAGCTCATAGGCACTCACGCATGGCAGTTGGGTATTAGAGCCTGTGAAACAAGGGGACTCCGTGCTGCTGATGACTTACCTTTGTGTTAGCAGAAAGAGTCTGAGTGGCCCAGCTAGTTTAGTGATTTGAGGACAAGAGATCACAGTTCAATGATTTCACAGAATCACCATGTTGGAAGAGACCTCTAAGATCATCAAGTCCAACCCATTCCCTAACACCTCAACTAAACCATGGCACTGAGTGCCACATCCAATCTTTTTTTAAGCACATCCAGGGATGGTGATTCCACCACCTCTCTGGGCAGACAATTCCAGTATTTCACCATTCTTTCTGTGAAAAACTTTTTCCTAATATCCAACCTATATTTTCCTTGGTGCAGCTTAAGACTGTGTCCTCTCTTTCTGTCAGTTGCTGCCTGGAGAAAGAGACCAACTCCCACCTGACTAGAACCGCCTTTCAGGAAGTTGCAGAGAGTGATAAGGTCACTTCTGAGTCTCCTTTTTTCCAGGCCAAACAACCCTAGCTCCCTCAATAGTTCCTCATAGGGCTTGCATTCCAAGCCCCTCACCAGCGTTGTTGCCCTCCTCTGGACACATTCAAGGGTCTCAATGTCCTTCCTGAACTGAGGGGCCCAGAACTGGTCACAGCACTCAAGGTGTGGCCTCACCAGTGCTGAGTACAAGGGAAGAATTACTTCCCTGGTCCTTCTGGCCACATTATTTCTGATACAGGCCAGGTGCCATTGGCCTTCTTGGCCACCAGAGCACACGGCTGGCTCACGTTCAGTCAGCTGTGAACCAGTACTGCCTAGGTCCCTTTCCGCCTGGGCACTGTCCTGCCACACTGTCCCCAGCCTATAACATTGCAGAGGGTTATTATGGCCAAAATGCAGGACTCTGCACTTGGACTTATTAAACTTCATCTTGTTGGACTCTACCCATCCATCCAACTGTTCCAGGTCTCTCTGTAGAGCCCTCCTACCTTCCAACAGATCGACACATGCTCCCAGCTTAGTGTCATCTGCAAATTTATTAATGCAAGACTCAATATCCTCATCCATATCATCAATAAAAACATTGAACAGAACTGGCCCCAGCACAGATCCCTAAGGGACACCACTGGTGACTGGCCTCCAACTGGATGCAGCACCGTTCACCACCACTCTCTCAGCCTGGCCATCCAGCCAGTTCTTAACCCAGCAAAGAGCGCACCTGTCCAAGCCGTGGGCTGCCAGCTTTTCCAGGAGTATGCTGTGGGAGACAGTGTCAAAGTTCAAATAGACAACATCCACAGCCCTTCCTGCATCCACCAGGCAGGTCACCTGGTCACAGAAGGAGATCAGATTGGTCAAACAGGACCTACCCCTCCTAAACCCTTGCTGGCAGGCTGTGATCCCCTGGCCATCCTGTAAGCGCTGCATGATGGCACTCAGTATAAACTGCCCTATTACCTTGCCAGGTACCGAGGTCAGACTGACTGGCCTATAATTACTAGGATCCTCCTTCCTACATTTCTTGTGAATGGGTGTCACATTGGCCAGCTTCCAGTCATCTAGAAGCTCACCAGTGAGCCAAGACTGTTGGTAAATGATGGAGAGTGGCTTGGCAAGCTCATCTGCCAGTTCCCTCATCACCCTGGGATGGATCCCATCTGGTCCCATAGACTTATAAGCATCCAAACAGCTCAAAAGTTCTCTTCTGGTCCAATAGATTTATGAACATCCAAGCAGTTCAGCCTTCTCCTGGATAGCAGGGGGACAGTTCTGCTCCCTAATACCACCTGCCAACCTAGGAGTTGTCCTGCCATCTTCCCACTAAAGACTGAGGCAAAGAAGGTGTTAAACACTTCTGCCTTCTCCCCATCTGTAGTTACCAAGTTCCCTCCCGCATCCAGTAGAGAACAGAGGTTGGTCTTACCCTTCCTTTTGCTGTTAATATATTTGTAAAAACATTTTTATTATCCTTCACAAGAGTTGCCAAGTTAAGTTCTAGCTGAGCTTTGGCCTTTCTATTTTTTTTCCCACATGCCCTAGCAACCCCCTTAAATACTTCCTGAGAGACTCAACCCTCCCTCCAAAGATGATACATTCTCTTTTTATTCCTAAGTTCCTTCAAAACCTCCTTGCTCATCCAGGCTGGATGCTTACCTCGTCACCTCATCTTTTGGCACACAGGGACAGTCCATTCCTGTGCCCTCAAGATCTCTCTTTTGAACCAAGCCCACCTTTCCTGGACTCCCCTGTTTTTAAGGGCTGCTTCCCAATGAACTCTCTGAATAAGTCTCTTAAATAGGCCAAAGTCCGCCCTCCAGAAGTCCAATGTAAAATTTTATTGATGTTCCTCCTCATTTCACCAAATATCGAGAACTCTATAATTTCATGATTACTATGCCCCAAGCAGCCTTCAACCACCACATATCCCACCAGCCCATCTCTATTTGCAAACAAGTCCAGCATTGTCCCTCCCCTGGTGGGCTCACTCATCAGCTGGGACAAAAAGTTGTCCTCCACACACTCTAAGAACCTGCTGGACTGCCTCTTTTCTGCTGTATTAAGTTCCCAGCAGATGTTTGGTATGTTAAAGTCATCTACAAGAACAAGGGCTGGTGATCCTGAAACATCCTCCAGCTGTTTGTAGAATAACTTGTCCACCTCTTCTTCCTGGTTAGGTGGTTGATAATAGACTCCCAGCAGGACGTCAGCCTTGTTGGCCTTCCCCTTAATTCTCACCCATAGGCATCATTGGTTTCAATACCCATAGCATCAATACCCTCCCTAATATAAAGGGCCACCCCTCCACCTCTCCTCCCTTTCCTGTGTCTTCTGAAGAGCTTGTAGCCATCCAGTGCAGTGCTCCAGCTACGTGAGTCGTCCCCCACGTCTCCATGATGGCAACTACCTCACACCTTTGCTGTCGTACCATGGCTTCCAGCTCTTCTTGCTTGTTACCCGTGCTGCATGCAATAGTTTATGTGCACTTCAGCTGGGCTGCTGATTTCACCCTTAACTCTGGCTTACCCCTCTTGGGCCTACTTCCAGAGAGCCCAGCTGTATCCCCTTCCCCCATCAAACCTGTTTAAAGCCCTTCCAGTGAATACCACCATTTCATGGGCTAAAAACCTTTGGCCTTTAACACAGAGATGGAACCCATCTGGTTCCAGCAGGCCAGGTGCCATAAAAGTTAGCTTGTGGTCAAAGAACCCAAAAGTCTGCTGATGCCACCAACCCTTGAACCACTTGTTGATAACGTGGGCTCTCCTGTTGCTATGCCCTGGCCCACTGCTGGGCCCTGGCAGCAAAATGTCAGTCAACAACGGGCCCTCCCATGGGTCGAGTTTCCCCAGGAGAGAGAGTCAGAAGTTGGATCGGTGGGTGGCTCAGAAGCCTAAACCGCACCCCCTGGGTGGCACCTGGACCCAAACTGCCACCCCTGTTCTGGAAAGCTCAGTTTTACTTGGTTGTTCATTAGCTCCCTGCTGTATTTCCCGCCTCCAAGTTTCTCCCATTGGTTCTCATTGAATTGTATCCTCCCCCTGGCTTGTATTTCATTGGTTATCTTCCTTTTCCCCACCTGGTTACGCCCCCCCACAAAACTGAGACTGGGGGGCCAACTTTTGCTTTTGGAACTGGCTGATGAATTGGTGTTTACTCTGGTCCTTGGACCCTCTGACAATAAACTTGTTGGAACCCAAGCCAAAAGTCCCTCTCTCTTCCTTTACCTTCTGGACTAATGTGGGCTTGGATTATCAGTTCCTGCAGTGCCTCCTCTGTGGAGGAATCAGCAAGCATGCCCAGCCTGGCCCTTTCCTGCTGCCGAAGTCACCCCTACGATGCTGCAGAAGTAACGCTGCGTCCCCTCCGACTGAGGGCATGCCAGAGCTCCTGCAGAAGGCACAGGGCTGCCATACTCCCCTATTCCTTTTGTCATTTGTCCCTGCCACCAAAGGGCATTATCTGTGCTCCTGCCCTATCAGCTACTTGAACCAGAGCCCTTAAGTCCGTTTTTATTTCCCTAACAATTCTCTTCAATCTCATCGCTGCCAACCTGGAGTATCAACAGTGGGTAATAATCAGTGGGCTGAATCAGCCCAGGGAGCCTCTCAGTAATATCCCATACCTGAACCCCAGGGAGGCAGCAGACCTCTCAGTGTGAGAGGTCCAGTCGACATATGGGGCCCTCTGTTCCCCTCAGAAGGGAGTCACCTACTACGACTACCCTTTTTTTAATGTCAGAGGTGGTGATCCATCTGACAGATGAAGTGTAATTGGGAGGCCCACTGGTCAGATCATTTCCTTCTGCATCATCTGTCTGACCCTCTAAATCCTGCCTATTCTGAAGTGGCACCTGGATAGATGATGGGTATTGGGAGGAATTTTAATTACCTCCCCCAAGTGGGAACCCATTTTCACACCCCTACATCAACCTATAGGTGTCCTCCTATTGCCTGACAGTGGGAGGCATGGGAGTCCTCAGACTTCTGGCATGCTTCCCTCAAGGATGGAAGAGCAGAACTCCACCAATCTATTTCCCTCTCACTTTCCCTAATTTTCCTAATTTGAGGACCAAGAGATTATAGTTTAACAGAGAAAGATCCTTAAAACACGCATAAAAACTAAATTTACACAATTGAGAGCTGAACTTCAATAGTCAGTGTAAAACGGGGAAAAATAGAGCTAAAGTACAGCAAACCTCACTTCTATCTTCTTCAGGATGATGCAAACCCCATTTTTGTGGTTGTAATCTGCCAAGCATAGTAAATACCTGCCCTTAGTATCTTTATTAGGATAGTTGCTGGGGTCCAAAATAATAAACCCATTAAATCAATTCTTATTAGGGACATTTTATAAGGCAGCCATCTAGATCTGTCTTCACATGGAGGAATGAAGTGTATTCTGACTGGGAAATAATGGAAAGTTCCTAGTTTCCCAGAGAATTTTGCCCAGCAGAACCTCATCAACATCAGCTGAAGATGAATTTGTGTGAGTGCAAAGCATGGACTGAAGGTTTCTGACAGACCTTCCTAATGATTCTCTGGCTCTGAGGTATTCCAGGTAGGTCCAGGGCAACATGCACAGCTCTGTGTAAGCCTCCATTTAGCAGCTTTCCTGGGAGAGTAGAGACCACATTCCTCATCAGAGCACCAGCTGTCCACTAGCACATGATGACACTATGAAAAATCCACAAAAGGACATGAAAACCCCAGTAATTTCCCAAGAAACAAACTAACTACCAGACAAAGCACAAATGGTGTTTCCTCAGACCTCAAACTATGCCAGTGTTTAAATGAACATCACTTGGCTTTGCATACAACTGAGCACTCCTATGTTTCTGCTCTCCTGCCACATCCCACCCACCCAAACACTCCCCCAGGAAATGGAACATGCTCCAGTGTGCAGCTCTATTTTTACATGCTTGTAAGACCACGCTCCCCAGTGCATCACAGCCAAATTATCATTCCCACACAGTTTAATCTCCTCCAATGCTTCCAGGTTCTCAGATGGAGAGCACAGATCCCAGTAATAAAAACAACTGTGCTACACAGATACCTGGGAGACCACAAGTCCATGTTTTGTTCAGGGGTTGTCATATCTTTGAACAAGTGAAAAAAATTGCTCTGGACAAGTAAAAAAAAATTTTCTCTTACAAGATACATAAATCATACTAGAAGTGATGATAAATTTATTTCTTTTTTAATGCAGCAGGTAGAACAGGCTGAATATTGAAAATCTTTAAAACTTCATTCTAGAACTCCTTGTTCCTGGGAAACAATACATCATCATCGCTCATGGTCTGATTGAGGCTAGCAGAAGTGTGCAAAGAAATGTATGAAAACGTAGAAATTTCTTGGGAAAAACTGCTAAACATCCCTGTTTACCTGAAATACAGACAAAAATTATCCACAAGTGCATGTCTGCTCTAGAGCCAGCTGCTGTCCTCCAAGACAGGAGCATCACCTAGAGGTTGGGTTGACCAGCAGGGCTGCGGAACTGGATGCCAAAAAGCACTTCCATGTGGCTGGGACCACAGTCACACCACAGGGTTGCCATGTCCTGTGCAAAAGCTCAGACAGCTGCTGGGGCAGGGTAGTGCAGCTGGGCTGCATCCCTGAAGATGGAGATGGGTGCAGTGATCTTGAGAGCTGGGGGCTCTCAAGTTTGTCATGGTTTAGCACAGTTTGTAGTTTTAGTTAAAGAGGGCTCCATCAGCCACGGAAGTGATTCTTTTGCAAAGAGGTGATTACAGCTTCCTCTAGACTCAACAGAACCAATCAACTGGCTAGTTTGAATATTGGCAACTTTTTTAAGCCACTTAAGAAGCTTGACACTCCTCTGTGATCCACATTTAAGAATGAACAAATCCCAGGAAAGCTCTCTCGCTTCCAGCTTTTGGACAGGTAACTGGGGGCCCGCAGCACACCTTGGCTGAGATCCCAGCCACTTCTGCCCGCTGGACGCGCAGTGTGGCCCCCTCAGTGTGGGCCGGGCTGGCCAGCAGACAGCCACCCCAGAGCCGCACGGCCCTGTCCATCCACAGCTCTGCTCCGTGCAGGCGGCCCCACGGCTCGGCCAGCCCCTCCCAGTGCGGCTGCTGAAATAAAGTGCTACACCAAAATGAGCTCTGGCTGCCAGCTGGCAGAAATTAGGTGACCATCAGCGATAAGCAAATTCCATCTGTGGGGCCCAGGTGAGATTAACCCTTTTAGTGTTTTAAGTTTCCTCCAGAACAGATGAAGCCTGCAGATATCAGTCCTCTCCCAGGTGAAAAGAAATGGAAGGGTGAGGGCATCTGAAGAAAAAAACATGAAGAAACCAAAGTCAGCGAAGAAGGAAGAGCTGAAACCCCAAGAGAGGAGAAAGAAGAGATGCTTCAAACCTAGAAGCTGAAATTCTGTTGTAAAGCTATGGTACATGATACATCAGAGTACCCGTTGTAATTTCCTGAAAGCATGGGAGGTGGAGCGTTCAAACTGCAATTGGGAGCAAAGGTATCTATGCTGAGATAAGCAAATGTTGAAATAGTTGTGATTTGATGGGAAGCTTGAACAGAGAGATAAAAGTGATGAAGACCCTTGCTCCCAGGAAAGAAGACCTCTGTTCCTAGAGATGAAGATGCTCCCAGAGATAGGTGAAGAGAACCTTTGCTTCAGAACAGCTCAACCTTAAAATGGTGCCCCATTAGCTCAAGACTGAACCCCTGAAAACAGTTGTGGGGAAAGCTGTAAGACAAGGGAAGGGACTTTCACCTGTGAGCAGAGAACCATCCCAGGTGGCTGTCTTGCTGTGACATTGAAGCCATGAGAGAACTGTTTCCTGTGGAGATGTCTCCATAGCATGAGCAAGTGAGACTCCTGCTCCGTAAGTGAACTGAAAAAGATTATTCTAGAGGTAGTAAACTGACTGAAAATCTCAAAGGTTGTCTTTTTACATTGTTAGTGGGAGAAGGGAGAAAGGTGGGGGGAAGAGAAGTGTTCTGAATGTTTAGTCTGACTCTTACTTTTTTTTCTTTCTTTTTGTTCTGTTAATAAACTTCTTTATATTAAGTTTTTTGCCTGCTTTGCTTTCTCCTAATTCTTACCTCACAGAAGGAAAATAAGTATGTAATGGTTATTTTGAAGCAAACCACTACACTTAACTGGTGTTTCTGCCCAGTTTACGAACTGAATCCGCTACACAACTCCAAGTCC